>JAJIBD010008051.1:0-64634 GCA_021461705.1 Cryptotis parvus
AAAATATTGCATTTTTTAAAAGGAAAATTAAATCTTTTTCAGGTGCAAAGAAAGCATCCAAACTGAATAGATAAATTATATTAAATAACACGATGAACACAAAACCTTGAACTACATTACAACTTTAACATTTCTTTGAAATAGGGAGAAATTATGGCAAGATTTCTGGCTCAAACTGCCATTCACCAAATTCTTACTAATCATTAATTCATTGTTGAATCAAACCATTGGTTCCTTGCTCTTGTTGGCTTTGTAACTAAGAAGGAAAAGTTACAATTAAATAATTAGACGTGTATAGCCGGCTCTGGTGCCATGGGAACAAATACCAGGAGGCCCTAATCTTATTGAGGAGGATGGGTGCACTGTGGTTAGCAGCCTTCCCTCAGGAGGCCACGCTCAGCGGAGACCTGAGGAGTTGAGTACTAACTAACTTGGTTAAACGAGACGTGGAGTTGGATTCAGCAAGGACGGTAGAGGCAATCCAGCTGCGTGTGGGTTGTGCTAGGAACTGCTGACAAACGGCAGCAGGATGGAAGAGTGTGATGTGGCTTAGGGCTGGCAGGGGAGCAGCCCATGTGCAGGGGACTCCCTTTAAGGAATGAAAAATTGTAGGAATTCGAAATACAGATATGAATACAGATATGTTGTCATCTTCCACTTCAACTTTTTTCGTCAAAATCCCTTAAGATCATATTTTGATTTAAAAAACATACTGATGTGGAATTTAATAAGTTAATTATTAATGCATTGTAGCTGTCACTCTTAAACTCATCAACCAGCTCAACATCATAGTTAAAGTTTTAAACTTGGGTGTTGGGGCAAGAGTTCAAAGGGCTGGAGCCCAGGCTTTGCATGGGGGAGCCCTGGGTTTGACCCCTAGCACTGTGTGGTATCCCAGGCACCACGAAGGGGCAACCCCCTGAGCACCGAGGGGGTAGCCATCAGCCCTGTCAGAGGGTAGCCCCCAAACTAAAAAAAATATTTAGGAAAAAAGTAGTTTAAGTCTGTCAGTGTTAACATTTAATGATGCTTCCTTTATATTGTCAATTTTCTTTTTTTAATTTTTTTTTTCTTTTGGTAATTTTGCTGATTAAAAGTACTATTGAAAGTTGAAAGTTTTTGAAAGAAACTAATTTTTAAAAATTAGAAACACCTTTTTTGGGGGTGGGGAACCATACTGGGTAGGACCAGGAGCTTGCTCCTGGCTCTACACTCAGGCATTACTCCTGACAGTGCTCAAGGACTATATGGAGTGTAGGGGGACCAGCCTCCGGCCAGCTGTGTCCAAGGCAAGCATCTTACCCACTGTATTATTACTCTGCCATGCCTCCCCCATTAGAAACACTTCTGATTTAAATAGCTATTTCTCTATTTATTAGTGTAAAGCTGCAGTGTAAGGTTTAAATTTTTTTTCTTGGGCACACCGGCGGCTCAGGGTACTCCGCTCTGCACCAGGAACACTCCGGCGGGCCGGGACCATATGGGATGCCGAGGCGAACCCCGGCGCGGCCGGCCGCGTGCAGGCAAACACCCCCGCGGGCCGCCGCCTGTAGGGTTTTAGAAAATAAGGTATTGAAGGAAGTTCTGAGGTGCAAGGAAGATAGCTGAAAGAAGTTTAATCTCCAACATGCGTGGTCCTCTGAGCACCAGTGGCTGTGGCCTTCTGAATGAAAAAGTGAAATCTCTGTAGTGCTTAAAGAGTTTCATTGTAGACTGCACAAATCTAAATTCATTGTCTTACTGAATAACATTATTGTTCAGGGATGCTCTCAATTTTTTTTTTTACATTTTAATTTAAATTATTTTTTTCTTTTTGGGCCACACCCAGCAATGCTCAGGAGTTACTCCTGGATCTGCATTCAGGAATTACTTCTGGTGGTGCTCGGTGGACCATAAGGGATGCTGGGGGTAGAACCCAGGTCGGCTGCGCCCAAGGCAGATGCCCTACCTGCTGTGCTATTGCTCCAGCCCCTGCTTTCACTTTTCTATCTGTGAGGTAATCGGTATGCAGTTCCCTTGATGTAAGTAAGCAAGGACACAGGTGAAATATCTGGTCCTACTAGCAACCACATTTTGATTTTAATCTACAGCTAAAGTGTTTATTGGTCTGCAGTGGGATACTCAGAAACCTCCTGTGTCTCAGGGGAGACAAAACAAGCATCAGTGCTAAAAGTTGATTTTACCTTGGTAGAAACACTTAAAACCAATGAATGAGTTAGTTTTGCCTTTTTTGTTGTTGATGTTGTTATTTTGTTTTTTGGGTCATTACTGGCGATGCTCAGGGGTTACTCCTGGCTCTGTGCTCAGGAATTAGTCCAGTTGGTGCTCGGAGGACTATATGGGATGCTGGGGATTGAACCGGGTCAGCTGCATGCAAAGCAAATGCCCTACCCACTGTGCTGCCCGCTTCTCTGGCCCCAGAATGAGTTAATTTTGGACTCTTTTATTTTTCTTTTTTAAGTAAAAGAAAACAAGAAACAAAAATGTTGACTGATTACCATGATTAGGTTATAATGATCAGATTTAACAAGTGTCTTAAACTAACAGTTGAACTGCTCCACCATCTCTTTATTCTTTGGGCGGGAAGCCCGCGGAGGGCGTGCACCGGGCGCCCCGCCGCCCAGGCCGCCCGGCTCCCAGGTCCTCCGAGCACCGCCAGAGGATCCGAGTGCAGAGCCAGGAGCAACCCGGGCGCGGGTGTGACCGAAGCAAAAAACAAAAAAAACATTCTTTTAATATTCAGTGATGATTTTGTGGACAGTAATAATTTTGCATTGTATTTTAAATGTACTGTTTCTGTGGGCAGCAAAGGGGCTCGAACATGGCTCTGAGGAACAGATCTGTTTACATTTTAGCTTTGCTTTTTAACAAAAATTATGGGAACTCCCCTTGTTTTCTATTAAAGTGCTTTACATTATTTGCTTTCATTTTAAGAAATGCTTGAATTTCACTGGACAGCCTTTATCAAAGAAGGCTAGGTGGATAAAATGGCTTTTGAAAATGCATTGGGGCCGGAGGGGATAGCCCAGCGGGTAGGGCGTTGCCTTACGGCCGGCCGCCCATGTCCCCCCGGGTTCGAACCCCCCCACCCCTATAGGGCCCCCCCCCCCCCCGCGAGAGTGATTCCTGAGTGCAGAGCCAGGAGTAACCCTGGAGCAGCGGGGTGGCCCCCAAAAAAAAAAAAAAAAAAAAAAATGCAGTTGGTTGACCCCATCACATATCTTGAATGATAGTCTATAAAGTATGGCAACTGCATTTTTTATTGATTGGCTGAACATTAATCTTCATGTGTTAAAGATTATCCTTGTAGGACAGAGCAATAGTACAGTGGGCAGGGTTCTTGGCTTGCAGGTGGTCAATTTGGGTTTGATCCCCTGCACCCCGTATAGTCCCTGAACATTGCCATGTGTTGCCTGTGTACCTCTGGGTGTGGCCCAAAAGACTCCTCAGTTCTTTATTTTCTTTTTATGGACCACACTCCTTGATGCTCAGGGGTTACTCCTGGCTCTACAATCAGGAATTACTCCTTGCAGTAAGGACAGTTCTTTATCTTGAATATCATTTAATATAATTACTAAAATAATGAAAAGTGTTAAGATTTTAATGCCTCTGTTTTAGATGTTCTTTAGATTATGAACATGTAACCTAATTGGCATTCATGGAGATGCTCTCTTCTTACAGTTCCCTGCAAGAGTTAGGTTTCTCAGAACAAAGCATGTGGCCTGGCTGTATAATTGCCTTTCTTTGGGGATTATTATGTGATTGATACAGCTAAGCTGAACAAAACTTTTCCCTTAGGTCTCCCCCTTTGAGGATCAGTATGGTAAATCTCAGTAATAGAGAGGGGGAAATGTGATAATGTCTAGGAAAATCAAGTTCATTTTTAAGTGGGAGCTAAATTAAATGTGTGTTTAGTTCTTCTGATTTTATGATTATATCTAGACCACTCCTTTCTATTTGGAAGTCCATAGTTTCTTTTAACACTTGTGAAATAAAAGCATCCCCAAGGGCAGCTCTTCAGCTGGAGTGTATGCGTAGTTGTTTTAATTTAGGCATGATTACTGAGGCCTTTCCCCAACAATTGGACATCCAGTTTTTTTTTTTTTTTGTACAGGCATGTTTCAGATTTCTTGTCTATTTTTAATATTAGATAGGATCTAATATTGGAGTTTTAAGTTCTAATATTGGAGATTGTTCTGTTTTGGTTTTATGATCTATGGGGCTTGTGCCATAAGGTATCTTAGAAATCTGTCATGAATTTTTTTTTTTTTTTGTTTTGTTTTGTTTTGTTTGGGGACCATACCTGGTGGTACTCAGGGTTTACTCCCTGGCTCTGTCCACAGGGCTCCCTCATGGTGGACTTGGGGACCATTTGGCATGCTAGAATTGAATCTGGAGTTGGCTGTGTGCGCTTAAGCAAGTGCCTTACCTGCTGTACTATTTCTCTTATCCCTCTCACATTTTCTTACCATGAGCATTATGATTACATATGGTAATCAGCATTCTATAATTTTTAATTTATGTCGTTTCCCTTCCTCTGAATCTTTATAGTAATCTTTCCCATCTGGGAAAGAGTGGTATTGATATGTCTAAGCTATTTAAGAGAGCTGCTACTTTGAAATTCTCTTTGTTCTATCTTTCTTTGCCTTACCTGTTAATCATTGTTATTGTTTCTGAACAATATCTTGTGACTACTACTGGTTATGTGTCCTGTACTTGGGGTCGCGTCTGGCGGTACTCAGAAACCAGTAGGTGCTGGATATTCAGCTCCTGCCTCCCATGGTTTATTGCTTATTAAGCCCCCCAAATAATTTTGTTTTGGTTTTGGGCCACACCTGGCCGTGTTCAGGTCTACTTCTGGTGGGGCTCGGAAGGTGCCAGGGATGGAACGTAAGGTTGGCTGCATGCAAAGCAAGTGCCGCAAGTGCCCAGCTTGCTGTACTATGACTTCAACCCCACCAAAATGTTTTCTTGCATAACAATTTGTTCATTTCCTATACCATTAAATTCATGAAAAGATTTTTTTATTTATAATTATTTTTTTTTAATTCAGGGGCCAGAGAGACAGTACAGTTGGGAGGTTGTTTGCCTTGCATGCAGCTGACCCGGGTTTGGTCCCCCAGCATTCATATGGTCCCCCAAAGCACCGCCAGATATAACTCCTGAGTGCAGATCTAAGAGTAATCCCTGCGCATCCCTGGGTATGACCCAAAAAGACAAAAATAAATAAATTTTTTATTTTAAAATAACTGTGAATTATATAGAATGCGTTAAAATCTCATGGAAAAAGTTGCTTTTCTGTTTTCAGGTTCTGTTCTGGATATAATTAAGTACATTGTGGCAAAGGGAGAGCACAAAACTGGAGTCTTAGATGAACCTACCATCGCCACAATCCTCAAAGAAGTGCTGGAAGGGCTGGAATACCTGCATAAAAATGGACAGATTCACAGGTGTGTAAAAGTCACTGCCTTGTCTTTGGGATAGGACCAGGTGGAAGACTGAGTTACCGATAAGTGAAGTACAGTAGATCTCCAGTATCATGAGTCTAGTTTAGTGGGGACGGGAAGGGCAGTCTGAGGAAGGTCAAAGAGAAGGCTATTTCCTTAGCCACCTGATAATTTGAAGGGGTAAGGTATTGTCAGGATGCCTGTGCAGTCTGAAGTTTTCATTGGCCGGCAGACCTTTGGGTTTTGTTGGATCTGGCCCTTCCTGTTGTTAGGGCTAGGCTAATTGTGTAGGGAGGAGGCGTGGCTTCCAAACCGAGGACATCATCTGCAGAGTGGTGTCTTTGGACCGCTGATGATAGCTGTAACTGGGAAATGTAGACTAAGATGTAGTCTTACCCAGTTGGCTTGTCAGAGCTGTGGAAGCCTCATTCTGTTTTCACAACAGTTAAGAAGCTGAACAGGCTAAAAATCAGCAACTCTTGTCATATCTATTTGGAATCAAGGTCATAGGATAGAGTGGTACTTCTACAGTTAGACAGGTCAGTAGAAAATTGAAGCTCTTGAGCAAAAGCTCAGGGCCAGAGCTGGGAAGCATTTGTTAAAGTAACAGCCAAGAAATTCAGACTCACTGTATGGTCATATTAATCACAGGCTTCTTTCCACCCCTTCATCGTCATGTCATTAGGATTCTGTATAATATTAGGGTTACAGACCTTTTAAGAGAAAGTATTTAGGGTCCAGTGATGTACCTGAGTTAAGGTGTTTGCCTTGCTTGCAGCTGACCCTGGTTTAATCCCCTGGCGATGCATGATTCCCTGAACATCGCCAGGTCCAGTTCTGAGAACCCCTGATGTGACCCTGGCACAGTCCCCAGCCCGGGGCCCCAGCAGTGCTTCATCCCCAGTCGTCAGCATTGAACTGCCGGTTCAGTCAGCTAAGACTCACCATTAGTCACCCCAGGGCCCTCAAGACCTTTTGTGAGGTAACCCTCCAGTCCCCTTCCAAAAAGGAGGGGCCGGGGCGATAGCCCAGCGGTAGGGCGTTCGCCTTACACGCGCTGGCCCATGCCGCCCGGGTTTGATCCCGGCATCCCGTATGGTCCCCGAGCACCGCCAGGAGTAATTCCTGAGTGCAGAGCCAGGAGTAACCCTTGAGCGTGGCCGGGTGTGACCCCAAAAAGCAAAAAAAAAAAAAAAAAAAAAAAAAAAGAAAGAAGCTGTATTTAGGGGCTGGAAAGTGAACTCTGGACTGGAGCACAGGTTCTGCATGCAGGAAACTTG
Organism: Cryptotis parvus; assembly: GCA_021461705.1. Lineage (NCBI taxonomy): Eukaryota > Metazoa > Chordata > Mammalia > Eulipotyphla > Soricidae > Cryptotis > Cryptotis parvus. The sequence continues at coordinate 6,728 of JAJIBD010008051.1, forward strand.
GGTTTGATCAGCAGCACCACGTGACCCTGGAGTTTTGCAGGAGCAGCCCCAGAGTACAGACTAGGAGCAGCCAGACCCAAACCAAACCCATACGAAAAGAAAGAAGAAAAAGGCTTTCACACACACAAAAATAAATTATGGCAGTAATTGAGGGACTTTGTCGTGGGTAGACTTGCTTTGTAAGAATGTTCCAACAGGGAACTAGAGATGGTGGAGCACCTGCCTTGTATGTGGGGTTCTGGGCTCAGTTCCCAGGTACTGAGCTTGAGTAGCTGCTGGGCAGTCCTGGTCCCAAACCCAAAACAAATAAAGCAACAGACAAGCAGTGTTTGAAAAAGGGAAAGAAATGTTAAAATCTTGAGAGAGGAACAATAGAGTTGAAACTCATGTCTATATATGAAGACTGACCGTTAGAGAAGAACTGTATGGTGATAAAATGAGATGCTTTTCTTACTAAGAAGCGCTCTAAGGGCCAGGAGATAGTCTAGTGACCTGCCGAGGTTCTCTATTCCTGGCAGCACATGGTCGCCGGAGCATGCCTGGAGACCTCCGAGCCTTGCTAGGTAGCCCAGGCATCCTTGGCACTGCTGCATCCTTGGGCCCTTGTGCTGACCCAAGGCACTGGTGGGCTGAGAATTGCTGGGGGGTCCTCAGACCTGAACACTGCTTGGAGGCTTACCCGCACCTCCCAAAAAAAGGAATTGATTTAATTAGCAATTGCCTTAGTAAATTAAGGAAAGTCTTATGGATAATAGATAATATAGTTTAAAATGGAACAGTGTGCTAACAATTGTCGAGGGTACTAATACCAACCTAGAACTGAGCATTAAATAGAGGCAAAAAGATACACATGACAACCCTTTAATGTATGTTCTGTAATTCATAGTCTGGAAGGGAAGGAAAAGAGAAAGAGAGAGAAAGGAAAGAAATAAAGAACCTGCCATGGAGGAGGGCTGGAGGAGGGGAGGGAACCGGGGATGTTGGTGGTGGGAGATGGGCACTGGTGGAGGGATGGGTGCTGGAACACTGTATGAACAAAACCCAAATATGAACTTTTTAATTGTATATCTTTGTAATTGTAAAAAAAAGTAATTAAAAAAATTCTAAAAAAAATAGATAATTTAGTTTAGGAAACTCTGGCAGGGTCAAGGATGATCGTGGGCCCAAGCGTTCCAATGGATACACTGCCCAGACCCTCCAGTAAGGCACTCACCCGATCCCACTTTCTGCACTTCTCAAGGTGTTTGTTTCCTTCCCGGACTTTCTCAGGAATCCTCCATCTCCTGCCTTCTAGCCTGACCCTCCCCAGGCCATCTGCCTAAGGTTCTGACTGTGCATACATTTTAATGAAGATAGTCTCTTGAGTGTGGGGCTAGTCAAGTATAAGTTCTACTTTGTCTTTCAGCGTGAGTGCTCAGCTGGGCCCCCAGGTATGGATGACTCCTGCTTCTAAAGCTTTATGAGTGAACGTTTGACACTTCCCATCCCGATTGATTGGGCCAATACCCTGTAACCAAATGAACAGTGGAAATCCTATCAGGGCGGAACTGGAAATACACTTGTGTGTGTTGCTCTGGTTGCCTAGAAGTATGGCACTTTCTAAAAATGCACTTGGATTACTTGTAAATGTGTATAGCTAGGGCTACTACTGAAAATAAAATAAAATAATAAAATTGATATAAGAATAAAATTAAGTCATAAAAGATTAAAATCAAAGAAGGCAGATAAAAAAGCAGAAGATAAAAACTGGATAAAATCTTAGACATCACTTACATTTAAAGGCCAAAAGAAGAACCAAATCCACATCCCTCGTGAGCACTGTAGCTATGTGAGCACTGCCATCAAATGTGCCTCCTAGAGGCCTGGTGGACCCGCCATGAACCTCTGGGCTATCAGCCATCATGCAGAGACTCAGACACACAGGGGAGTGCTACCATCTGGCTCTCCTCCGGTGGTACATCAAACTAGTGGAACCAACCATGTTCTAAAAACGTAAAGTAAATTCAAGAACAGAATTTGGCCAGAGTTTTCCATAGCCAACAATAGGGAAGAAAATGGATTCATCAGTAACATAGCCATGTATGTGCTTTTAACAATTGATACAGTCAGTGCCAGCTGATGGAGCAGGCATGGGGATTGCGTTGGGTGGGAAATGAGGGTCTTTGGTGGTGGGAACACACTGGTGGTGGGAGTGGTGTTGAAGTATGAAACTTTCAATAGTATTATGAAAGCCTTTTTACTTTGTAAATGATGGTGTTTCAATAAAAAAGGGGAATACATTTTTTTAAAAGAGTTCAATTTACAAAAGACTTCAGCGTTACATTTATATCCAAGTTTCTAAGTGCATTTAAAATGATATGTTTAGAGACATTTAGTTTATAGCTTTTTGGAATGTTTTCATGAATCTGTTTCACAGTGAATGAGTGTTTCACATAAATGCAAATTTGTAGGTCTATTTAAGACACTAGCAAATCAATAAGCATTTAATGATCTCATATTTCTTTAAAGAGTCTGTATTGCATCCTGAAGAGAAAAGTTCAGACACAAAGGTTCTGGTCTAAAAGAGGTTTCTCTCTAACAAGGAGATAAATCAAACAAGCAGATAATTAAGTAAAAGAGATGTTTTGTTTGGGGCGAGGGAGCCAGTGAATGCTTAGAGAGCTAAGAGTACTCATGGTGATATTAAGACAAATAGAATTAATGGTTTACTGCTAGGACCTGGGATGTGGTGCTGCTAAGACCCTGCGGCGCTGGAATGACTAGAGGCACCCAACAGAGCTGGGCCCAGGGAGGGGTATTTTCTTATTTGGCGGAGGGTGGTTTGAGGGCACAGCTGGTGATGCTAAGGCATACTTCTGGCTCTGCTCTACGGTAAGGCATACTTCTGGCTCTGCTCTTCTACGGTTCACATATGGCAGTGCTTGGGGTACCACATGGGAGGCTGGGGATCAAACTCAGGTTGGCCATGTGCAAGGCAAACACCCTTCCTGCTGTGCTATCTGCCCGTCCCACTAGCAGAGTTCTTTATAGCATTGAATACTTCTCTGTTGTTCAGATATACCAGGGGAACCTTTTTTACCACCACCAACCAGGGTGGAAGTCTAAGTTATGGCATTCACTTACAGTGGGTGGTTAGGATATAGATATTTTCTCTGCTAGGATGCCTTTCCTGTCTTTTTTATTAAAGCTAGAGAAAGCAGGCTTTTGGGGACTCAGTATATGGTAGTACAGCAGGTAGGGCATTTGCCTTGCACACAGCTGACCTGAGTTTGATCCCTGGTATCCCATGTGGCCCCTAAGCACCTCCAGGAGTAATTCCTGTGTGTAGAGTCAGGAGTAACCCCTGAGCATTGCCAGGTGTGACCCAAAAGGTGAGAGAGAGAGGTGGGGGGTTGAGAGAGAGACAGAGAGAGCTTTTTGGGGGCATTAAAAAAGTTCTGTTGATTTTTTCCATTGATTGAAAATGCCATATCTTACATGATAACCTCTAAATGTATATATTGCAAGCCACAATGTGTAAGAGAAGGGATATATATAATCTGACTTGTGGCTCTATTTTCTTTTATTTTAGCAGTGAAGTAAAACAGTTTTTATTCATTCATTCATTTATTTTTGCTTTTTGGGTCATACCCGGCGATGCTCAGGGGTTACTCCTAGCTCTGCACTCAGGAATTACTCCTGGTGGTGCTCGGGGGACCATATGGGATGCCAGGGATCAAACCCGGGCCGCATGGGCGGCGCGTGCAAGGCAAACGCCCTACCCGCTGGGCTATCTCTCCGCCCCAAAACAGGTTTTATTAAGGAGGTTTTAGGAAAGGGAAGGAGAGAGAGAGAGAGAGAGGGGAGAGAGAGAGGAGAGAGAGGAGAGAGAGAGAGAGAGAGAGAGAGAGAGAGAGAGAGAGAGAGAGAGAGAGAGAGAGAGAGAGAGAGAGAGAGAGAGAGAGAGAGAGAGAGAGAGAGAGAGAGAGAGAGAGAGAGAGAGAGAGAGAGAGAGAGAGAGAGAGAGAGAGAGAGAGAGAGAGAGAGAGAGAGAGAGAGAGAGAGAGAGAGAGAGAGAGAGAGAGAGAGAGAGAGAGAGAGAGAGAGAGAGAGAGAGAGAGAACACATCTCAAGAGGGGAGATGCGGCACCACATGTGCTCGCACCATGTGCTCGCCCATGTGGGATCCGGCAGCATGTGTGTCTAGGCAGCATGTGCACCTGTGGTTCTATTTTCAAAACCTGCTAGGAAGATTGTGCTAATCAGAGACTGGGCAGACACTGGTTCAGTGTTACTTACATTTTTAATTACTGACTCCAAAAAGACTTAGATCTTCCCATTTTGATGATTATTCTTTAAAAATACCAAGTTGGGGGGCTGGAGTGATAGCACAGTGGGTAGGGTACACTTGCTTGCATGTGACCCATCCAGGTTCAATCTCCGACATCCCATATGGTTCCCGGAGCATTGCCAGAGTAATTCCTGAGTGCAGAGCCAGGAATAATGCCTGAGTATCACCGGGTGTGACCCAAAAAGGGAAAAAACCAAAACGTGTTGGGAGTTGGAGAGACTGTTACAGCAAGTAAGGTGCTTGTCTTGTAGTTGGCCTACCCAGATTTGATCCCCAGAACCACATGTGTATGGTCTTCGGTCCCCAGGATCCCAGAGTACAGTGTCAGGAATAATCTCTGGCCAAAGCTGCCCAGGGTCCCCCAAAAAGTACTGATTTCTGGATCAAACACCATTCACTTGATTGGTCTTATCTTACTGTAGCTTTGTAGCTTTGTAATTACATTTGTATTCTAGTACAAAGAACTAATAATTTGTATTTATTCTGTTGGCCTTAGTGCCTTCTCATGTGACACAGAGCATAGAAATATTGTCACTCTGGTGATGTAGTAAATAATTGCTGTAATTATGTGACTCTGAAAATAGATTATTTTAAGAATATGTAACTTTTTCTTTCTTACAGAGATGTGAAAGCTGGAAATATTCTTCTTGGAGAAGATGGCTCAGTGCAGATTGCAGGTAATGATTAGTATTTCTTTTTATTTCGATGTGCATGTCAGTAAAAATCGCAGTGCTTTTCTGTTTCCCTGGTTTTTGTTCCTGTCCCTTGGACCAGCTCTAAGCACCTGGTCGCCACAGCCCTGCTGCACCCAGGATTCCGCTAGTCCTTCCTTCCCGTTTTCACCTTAGGTATTCCTCTAACCATTCATCACTCCCCACCAGTGCTCTATGACTCATCCTCACTAGGGCCTTCTGCTATGGATTCTCCGAGCATTTTGTGTTTTACTTCGAAGGAGAAGTGGTGAAGAAATCACATGTGTTTCCAAGTAAATACATAATAGAGCGGTCATACAAAACTGTTCCTGTCCTGGGGGGAATGGGAGGCTTGTCCTGTGGGAGGAGGCCTCTGAGAGGTGGAGGACACTGTGGCTATCTTCAGTGCTGAAGACTTGGAACCCTGAGCCTGCCGATGTGGCCGTCCCTGTGGGGCACCCCCTCTTCCGGCCGTGGTGCTGGAATGCCTGACTTAGCTTGGGGCTCACTCTGCTGTGGGTGTGCTAACAGTCAGGTGTCTTGTAGGAAGAGGATGATCACCCCAAAGTAATTAATTTCACACCTTTTGAAAGTTCATTTAGGTCCGTATCATCATGCCCTGAGGTAAGGAAATATTTTGGTGGTGCCACAAAAAGCTCTGACATAAAGGAAAAGATGTTTGGCTCCTTTAAAAGTAGCAGCGTACATTCATACAAAGAGGAACAAATGGCTTTTCACCATTAATCAGTAAAACGGCAAACCATAGGGTAGAGACGATATCTGCAGTTTGAGTAACTAATAGGGCTCAAGTTTAGGACCTATAAAAGCTCATTAAAGAAAACTCAGATTAGGGGCCGGAGTGATAGCACAACGGGAAGGGCATTTGCCTTGCATGCGACCAGCCCGGGTTTGATCCCCTGGCATCCCATATGGTCCCCTGAGCAGAGCCAGGAATAACCCCTCCGCATCGCTGGGTGAGACCCAAGAAGGAAAAAAAAGAAAACTCAGATTAAAAAGGGACGAAAGAGGCTCAGTCATGGAGCCTGTGCCTTGCATGTCTGCGGCCCTGGGTGTGATCCTGCCGGCACAACAGACAACAGGGGGAGAGGCAAAGGTCTGCCATAGGAGCTTCTCAGGTGGAGACATCTACAGATAATGAAAGGTGTCCAAGTCGTCAGAAATCCATTACAAGAATTCCTGTGGTTCTTTAGACTGGCTGACAGGTCTAAAAATCTGACTGTTCAGTTGTCAGTGTGGGTATGGAGCAAGGAAATCTCTGATACTCATATACATTGGTATAACTCCTTGTTTATATATTTTGGAGGCCACACCTAGCAGTCCTGAGGGGCTATTCCTGATACTGTGCTCAGGGGCCACTTCTGGCAGTGCCCAGAGGACCGTGCGATGCTGGGGATTGGACCCAGGGCTTCTACATGCAGAGCATGTGCTCTAGCCCTTTGAGCTGTCTCCCACGGGCCATTTTACTGATGGTGCAGAGATGCATACTCTAAAACGGTGCTAGGGGGAGCCATAGCCCAGCGGGTAGGGCATTTGCCTTGAACGCGCCGCCCATGCCAGGCCGGGTTCGATCCCCCGGCATCCCATATGGTCCCCCGAGCACCGCCAGGAGTAATTCCTGAGTGCAGAGCCAGGAAGTAACCCCCTGAGCATTGCCGGGTATGACCCAAAAAAAGCAAAAAAAAAAAAAAAATAAAATAAAATAAAATAAACGGTGCTAGACATGTAGCTAGAGAAGTTCTGCTAATGTGTATTAGTGTTCATAACCATTAAATAGTTGACATAATCCTTTATTATAATATCCTTCAGCAATAAAATAATTTAATTATAGTTGATTTCTACATTTGAATACTCTTAAGTTAAGCAAGTAAATACAATCACAGCTATCTATGAAGTCACTAAAAGTCATTAAAAGACACAAACAGAATATATAAGGTGAGGTATCTATAGATATGTATATATCTTTATATAAGATATGTATATATACATACAAACATGTCTTATATAAGATATGTTTGTATGTATATATATGTATATATGTGTAAGATATATAAAGTGAGCTCATTCACATGAGATCCGAACCAGGCATGATTTTTTTGGTATTTATTTAGGGAGGCAAAACCAGGTGATAATGACCTAATGAAGAAAAGAATTCTTGAAATATACCAGATAGGAATCTTCCTTTGCACCTAGACAGAAATCGGACTCGCAGACTCTGTATGATAATGGCCTGTTTAGAGCTCACCAGTTTGGAAAACATGCCAACACCAGGGAAAGGCTTGGTTGGTAAATTGTGATTGATTTTTTCAGTCAGTTTCAGCTTTGATCACAGTACCCACTGCCCACCGTCTTCTTCTCAGTCAGGTGGGCGGTAGCAGTATGCCTTTTTGGAGCAGCTGACAACGTCTGACTGGAGTTGTGGTAGTCAGTTAAGACTTTGTCCTCCGAATACCAGTAATCTGTGCTATGACCACTGATTGTTGCTTTTGATGACAGAGGTGCAGATGAAGAAGAGACAGCCATTTGCCTCCTTCCCCTCTTCAAAGTGGCTTCCAGGGGACCTAATCAAAGGCCTGCACTTTTTTTTCTCTTCATTTTCCTCCTCTTCCCTTTTTGAAACCAGATGTTAAAGACTAGCACACTAAAAAATAACTTCAGATACAGGGAAAAATGGAAAGTGACTACCCATGCCCACAAAAAGGAACAGAAAAGACCTGAGAAGACCTTAAGTTTACACTCAGGTAATGCCTGGCACAGAGACAGCTTCCAGCAATAAAGCAAGCTCCAAATCCAAAACAACCTTTAACAAAACCCAGAAGACCCTGAGAAAGTAATAGAATCTCAGAGTTACATTGTTAATTTCTAACGTCCAATTTAAAAAAAAGACACAACATACAATAAAACAGGAAAGTATAGCCTACTGGACAAAAAATAACATACCTTATAAAGTCCTGTGACCGGTCTCATAAACAAAGATTTAAAAACCGGTTGTAAAGATGATACTTAAAGAACTGAAGGAAGACACGGAGTAAATTAAGGAAACTGTGAAAAAAATGGAAGCAACAGTAAAGGCAGAAAAATCCAAAAGGGAAAGCTGGAGCTTGAAATCATAGTAACTTACTCTGTGAAATGCTAAAGTCCCTCAAAGGGATAAAAATGTGGATTTGAGCTGACAGAAGACAGAATCAGAGAGCTTGAAGACAGAAGAATGGAGTCATCAGTACTGAGCAACCAAGCGAAAAAGGTTAAAGTGAACAACAGCCTAAGAAACAAACCTATGGAGCTGTCAAGCAGAACAACACATATGCTTTGTGAGTTACACAAAGGAAAAGTCGAGAGGGGCTAGAAACAATATGTGAAAACTTAATCTTGTCTTTAATGACAAAATCTGATGGTCTGGTGAAAGACAATTATGAACAGCCAGAAAGATCAGTGATGAACCCATGTCGTAGTGACTTTTAGTTTTCGTATACTTATTACTGAACTAGCCTGCTAGTTCAAGAAGCATACAAAGGGGAAAAATAATTTCCTAATAAAAATATGTCAAAATGTCCACATAGTGGTGTTTGCACAACTTGGCAAGATGATAGTGATTTTGATCAGCATTAATATGTGTGTTATCTCATATGACTCCTTATAAACCCAGCCTAGTTATTTTCCAATGTCTTCTCTTGGCGTTGTAGTTGATTTAATTTCCGGTTTTCTTACAAATCCACTGGGAATGGGACGATTGTGCTTTCATTTCTTGGCCTGGAATCACTCGATCTAAATTTTTTGTGGAAAGACATGGTGAGAATAAGAGCCGTTTGCATAGAACATGATGGATAACAGAGAACAAGAGTGAGATGTAATTTAAAAAAACTGAAAATGCAAAGAGAGAAACTCAAAAAGCAGCAGGAGAGAAACAACTCATCACATATGAGAAATACTCAGTATTGTTATCAGCCTGATTCTCATCAGACTTTTTGGAGGCCTAGAGCATTGGACTGGTGTTCAAACTGCTAAAAGGAAAGAATTGTTAACCAAGAAACCTCTGTTCAGCATAATTGTACTTCAGAAGTAAAGGGAGATATCAAAGACATTTACAGCTAAAAGCTGAAGGAGTTTGTTGCCACTAGACCTGCCCTGCAAAGAAATACCAAGGAATCCCTGCAAGTGAAATGAAAGGATGCTAGACACTAACCTGAAGCAGTGTGAAGAAGTAAAGAGCTCAATAAAGGTAAATGCGTGGGCAAGTATCAAAGCTAGTGTTACTGCAGCAATGATTTGTAACTGCTCTCTTGTTACCTACCCATCTAAGGGTCTGAGACATTAAGACAATTATTGGACTAGAAATTAACATAACTTTGGTATAACCCCATATTTTTTCTACATTAAGAGGCTAATGTAGTTCAAAAAAGATGTTTAGTTGGCTTCAGGGCACATGGTGTATTTGTTAAGGTGTGATGACCCCCCCCAGTATCTAAAGGGGGTAGGAAGAGAGTCAAACAAACAGTTGTTGTATGAGTTGAAAGGTATTGAAGTTAAGCAGGTAAAAATTTAAAATAGGGCCAGAAAAGAAAGCTCAGTGGGCTGGGTGCATCCTTTGCATGCTGGAGGTTTGGTCTTGATCCCCAGCATTATATGGTCTCCCAAGTACTACTTGGAGCCATTCCTGAGCACTAAGTAAGGAGTTACCCATGAGCACTGCCAGTTAAGACACAACAAACACAGTGAATATAATGGTGTCATCTCCATGATAACCACACAGAAAATAGTTACAGAATATAAACAAAGGGAAATGTGAAAATTAACAAAATACAAAACAGTATGTGAATCACAAAGAAGCTGTAAGACATTTGGGGGGGAAAGCAAAAGTGAGGTGCCAGAGAGAGAGCACAGTGGGTGGGATGCTTGCCTTGCATGTGGCTGAATGACTTGGGGTCAATCCGGTCACCCCATATGGTCCTTGCACCGCTGGATAGGCCCAGAGCATAAAAGTAATAACAGAAATAAAAACAAACCCAAAAAAACCCTCACAAAGTGAAGGAAGACCCTCCTTCTCAGTAATGACTTTACTGGATTAAACTCACCAATCAAAACCTCACAATGAATAAAAACACATGGCAGTGTCAGAGAGAGAATGGGAGTGCATAAGAGCGGTTAGTGCACTCACCTTGCACATGGCTGACCCCAGTTTGATCCTGGCACTGTGTATATTTCCCCAAGAACCCTAGAGTGATCCCTGAATGCAGAGCCAGGACTAAGCCCTGAGCACCACTGGGTGTGGCCCAAAACCCAACCCAACCCGACGAACCCCTACCTGATCCAATATGAGATTCCAGAGACAGGAAAGAATGGAAAGGAGATGTTTGATACAAATAGTAAACAAGAGCAGGAGTGGCTGTACTACTATTAATGCAATAGACGTATTGAAATTTTTTAAAGGTTACAAAGAAGTGCATTACACTTTTTAATTTTGAGTGCTTAGGTTGGATAGAAACCCAAACTCACACTCGTGAGACATACACTGTCCGCCAGTCACATCCTGGGTCCCAGTGTTATTATGTATTAGTAAAAGGTTCAATGCAGAAAGATGATATGCTGAGTATAAATGTTTTTACACTTAAACATAAAACATATAAAGTAAAACCTTACAGAACTGAAGAGAAAAACTCCACTGTAATAGCTGGAGACTTCAGAATCTAACACTTAATGATGAATTGAATAACAGAAGAAAAAAGAAATTGAAGACTTCCATAGCTGATTCAACTAGATCTAATGGATACATACAACATTCTCTACTCACAGCACTACACATTTTCTAAGTGCATATGATAGGCACACTCTCCCAGGATAGATCATATGTTTATTCTATAAACTAAGTCAATATATTTACAAATCGATATTATATCAATTATATTCTAATCACCATGAACTAAACATTAGAAGTTAATAATAGAAGTAAGCCTAGAAACTGTACAAAATTTTGAGATTGAGCAATGCATTTAACCACTGGATCACAGAAGACCTCTGTGAATATACTTTTAAACAAATGGAAGTGGAAACAACCAAAACTTAAAGAACGAGAGCAAGTGTTGCCCAAGAGCAAACAGATGGCTATAAACACATTAAACAACAGCGAGAGTTAGGGTAGGTGCTTGTCTTGCATGCGGCTGACTCGGGTTTGATCTCCAGCATCCTGTCTGGTTGCCTGACACTGCCAGGTTGCCCTCCCACCAAAGCAAAAGGACCCTGGGTTTTGAGTCAGTGGTAGAGCACCTGCATCCCATGCACGAAGCCACAGTTTAATGCATGGCACCTTCCCACATGCTGGGTATAATCCCGGTGCCAGTGGTCAACCTCTGGCACACTCTAGCAAAGTGTGCAATCCCCGATGCTAGTGATAACAACAAAGGGAATGGGAGGCAGAAAAGAAAGAAACTATATTTTTTAAAGAAGCAAAACTCTAGAAAATATATTTTAAAAAAAGCAAAACTCTTTACATCTTAAGGAACTAGAAAAATGAAACTATTAAGCATAAAAAGGAAGGAAATAGAGATTAGATCTGAAATAAAATAAACTGAAGGTGAAAGAATTGACAAGCAGTAGAGAAAAAAATCACTGAAACTAAAAGTTGGTTCTTTCCAAATTTTGACAAACTTTTAAGTAGATTGACTAAGGAGAAAGGAGTGAAGGCTGAAATTAGGAATGAAAGATGGGGATGTCAGTACTGATTATAGAGAAATAAAAAGGATTATAAAAGAACACTAGGAGCAATGGTACTCCCAACAAATCGAATGATGTAAACACAATGTGCAAATTCCTTGAACCTTACAAAGGTTACCAAGACTGAATCACAAGGAAATAGAATGTCTGATTTGACCTACGACTAGTGAGGAGATTGAAGCAGTAATCAGAATCACTTGACAGAAGAAAAGTCCAGCATCTTAGGACTTTATTGATGAATTCTACCAAACATTTAATAACTATTAACCTCAGATTTTTCAGGAAATTGAAGGAGGGAATGCTTCCTAGCACTTTCTGTAAGACTCACATGACCACGGCACTACAGAAAGATAGAGACATCCAGGGAAGCTACAGGACAATTTCCTATAAGACTTGCATGGCCACGATACCACAGAAAGACAGACGTCCAGGGAAGCTAACAGGACAATCTCCCATTTGGACTTCTAATACAAAAAATTCTTAGCAAAATAGTAATGAGTAAAAACCAGGAGATATGAATTGGCTTATTCGCCACGATCAAGTGGGGCTTTTCCCCCTTGGTAAGCAAGTATATGAAAGCTGATCATTATAACAGATCACATTAACAGAGTGATGGGGGGGAAAAGCCCACTTGATGATGAAAAACTACATCATCTCAGTAAATGTGGAAAAGTGTTTGAGAAAAATTCACACGCTTTCCTGACCAAAATATATAGCAAACTAGGAGCAGAAGGGAAGTATCCTCAAGGAGATTCCTTGAGCAACTTTCTCAATCAACTAAAAACCATATTTGGAAAGCCCACAGTGAATATCATTGTCTTTCATCAAAGGGCAAACTTTTCCTCTAAGACCAGGGACAGAGCAAAGAGGTTTATTTGTGTAACTGATTTTCACTCAGCATAGTGCTGGAAATTCTATTTAGGAAGAAGTACAGTTATCTTTTGTTTTCCGGTGGTAGTATGTTATTTGTAGAAAACTCAAAACATTTCACACATTCTCAAAATGATTTGTACTAAGAAATTGGATTAACAATGCAGGTTATAAAGATACCACACAGAAGGCATTTTAATTTCCTTATACTAGCAACAAACTATCTTGAAGGGAATTATGAAAACAATTACATTTACAAATAAACCCCCAAGAAATATCGATAATTAAGAGCCAACTTAATCAAGAGGTAAACTGATTTGCACAATGAAAAGTGGAAAACATTGCAGATAATGAAGGAAAACATTCCTGTTTATGAATTGGAAAACTTAATGTGTTCCAAAATGCCTCTACTACCCAATGTAATCTATATAAATTTGGTGCAATTCCTTTCAAAATCCCACTGGCTTTTTTTTTCTTCCAGAAATAGAAAAGTCCATAATAAGTATGATATGGCATCTCATATTGAGCCATAATAATACTAGACAAAACATTATTGAGAAGAAGAAACAATGTTTGGGGATTCAGTTTGATTTTTCAGATTTGTTATAAAGCAGGTGGAATAAAAAAATTATGTTACTGGTATAGGTAAGGCATAAAAAAATACTGGAATAGAATACAAAGCCCCAGAAACAAATCTTTGCATGTAAGATCAAATATTTTTTGACAAGGGTGTAACGAAGATCACTCAGTCGGGAAGAGGCTATTTATTTATTCATTTACTTATTTTAAGCAGGGGACCCTCACCTGGTGGTGCTTATTCCTGGTTCTGCTCTCAAGAGGGTCACTCCTGGTGGGGCTCAGTGACCTCTTTGTGGTGCTAGAGCTCAAACCCAGGTTCGCCACGCACAAGACCTGTACCACCCTCTGTGACCCATACAGTTTTAAAATTTTTTATTATTTGGGGGGATCAGAGATAGTGATATTTAAGGCCATTCATTCCATGCAGTGCTCAAGCCGTCATGCTTGCTTCCCACCAGGACCACGTTGGGTGGTGTTGGCAGTTACACCGGCATTTATGAGCTTTGTACATACATACCATGGGCTCTACCACTTGAGCCAAAGCCTACAGTAGTCTTTTTAACAAATAGTTTGGGTAAAACTAGGTATTTTCTTGGAAAAGTAATGGAGTTTTCTTGGAAAGATAATTACTTGTCACTTGTCTTCCCGTTGTTCATCGATTTGCTCAAGCGGGTGTCAGTGACATCTCCATTCATCGGGAATGAGGTCCATTATTGTTACTGTTTTTGCATATTGAATACACCACGGGTAGCTTGCCAGCCTCTGCCCTCTATTACCATCTATAAAATCAACTAGAAATGAATATATTAGTGCAAAAACCTAAAATACAACTTTAGAAGGGGGCTGGAGAGTAGCTCACCAGGCTGGAGCACACATGGTGCATGTAAGACCCAGGGATTAGTCCCGAGCACTGCATGGTCTCCCTGGGCACTGCATGGTCTCCCTGGGCACTGCATGGTCTCCCTGGGCACTGCATGGTCTCCCTGAGCACTGCATGGTCTCCCTGAGCACTGCATGGTCTCCCTGGGCACTGCATGGTCTCCCTGAGCACTGCATGGTCTCCCTGGGCACTGCATGGTCTCCCTGGGCACTGCATGGTCTCCCTGGGCACTGCATGGTCTCCCTGGGCACTGCATGGTCTCCCTGGGCACTGCATGGTCTCCCTGGGCACTGCATGGTCTCCCTGGGCACTCGCATGGTCTCCCTGGGCACTGCGTGGTCTCCCTGGGCACTGCGTGGTCTCCCCTGGGCACTGCGTGGTCTCCCTGGGCACTGCATGGTCTCCCTGGGCACTGCATGGTCTCCCTGAGCACTGCATGGTCTCCCTGAGCACTGCGTGGTCTCCCTGGGCACTGCGTGGTCTCCCTGGGCACTCGCGTGGTCTCCCTGAGCACTGCATGGTCTCCTGGGCACTCGCGTGGTCTCCCTGGGCACTGCGTGGTCTCCCTGGGCACCGCGTGGTCTCCCTGGGCACTGCGCGGTCTCCCTGGGCACTGCGCGGTCTCCCTGGGCACTGCTGGTCTCCCTGGGCACTGCGTGGTCTCCCTGGGCACTGCATGGTCTCCCTGGGCACTGCACGGTCTCCCTGGGCACTGCATGGTCTCCCTGAGCACTGCATGGTCTCCCTGGGCACTGCGTGGTCTCCCTGGGCACTGCGTGGTCTCCCTGGGCACTCGCGTGGTCTCCCTGGGCACCGCGTGGTCTCCCTGGGCACTGCGTGGTCTCCCTGGGCACTCGCGTGGTCTCCCTGGGCACTCGCGTGGTCTCCCTGGGCACTGCGCGGTCTCCCTGAGCACTGCGTGGTCTCCCTGAGCACTGCGTGGTCTCCCTGAGCACTGCGTGGTCTCCCTGGGCACTGCGTGGTCTCCCTGGGCACTGCGTGGTCTCCCTGGGCACTCCGCGTGGTCTCCCTGGGCACTGCGTGGTCTCCCTGGGCACTGCGTGGTCTCCCTGGGCACTGCGTGGTCTCCCTGGGCACTGCGTGGTCTCCCTGGGCACTCGCGTGGTCTCCCTGGGCACTGCGTGGTCTCCCTGGGCACTGCGTGGTCTCCCTGGGCACTCGCGTGGTCTCCCTGGGCACTCGCGTGGTCTCCCTGGGCACTGCGTGGTCTCCCTGGGCACTCCGTGGTCTCCCTGGGCACTGCGTGGTCTCCCTGGGCACTGCGTGGTCTCCCTGGGCACTGCGTGGTCTCCCTGGGCACTGCGTGGTCTCCCTGGGCACTGCATGGTCTCCCTGGGCACTGCATGGTCTCCCTGGGCACTGCTAGAAGCAAACCCTGAACACAGAGCCAGGAGTAGCCTCTGAGCACTGCTGGGTATGGCCCCAAATGAAGGAAGGATGGAAGGCTGCCTCTCTCTTAGAAGGAAATAATAGAGAATAATAGACAAGAGTAATAATAAACAAGAGTGATGTTTGATTTGGCAATGATTTCTTGCCAAAGGCACAGGGAGAAAAGTCAGAAATAGAAAATGGATTTTATAACAATAAAAACATTTGTGCGTCAAAATACTTTGACATTACATCAAAAGACAGGCCACGGAGTGGGGAAAAAATGGCAGATCTTCACTGATGGAGGGACTAATACCCAGAACCCATAAATAACTCCTGAAACTCAGTCTCAGAAATAATCTATTTAAAATTGACTTAAACTTTTCTCCAGGGGCCAGAGAGATAGTAAAGTTTTGCCTTGAATGCGCCAACCTGGGTTCAATCCCTGGCATTCCATATGTTCTCCCAAACACCATCAGCAGTAATCCCTGAGGACAGAGCCAAGAGTAACTCTTGAGTATCACTGAATGTGGCCCCAAAAGCCAAATGACAACAAGAACAACAAAATAAAATATGCCAAAACCCCACATTTCTCCAGTGAGGAAATATAAATTACCAGAAAGTACATGAAAAGAGCTTCAACATCAAAAATTACCAGGGAAATGCACATCAAAATTATGAGGACGGGGCCGGAGCAATAGCCCAGCGGGTAGGGCGTTTGCCTTGCACGTGGCTTGCCTGTGCCAGCCTGGGTTCGATCCCTGGCATCCCATATGGTCCCCTGAGCACTGCCAGGAGTAATTCCTGAGTGCAGAGCCAGGAGTAACCCCTGAGCATCACCGGGTGTGACCCAAAAAGCAAAAAAAAAAAAAAAAAAAAAAATTATGAGGTGCATCAGAATGGTAATATAAAACAGTGAGCAATTTTGGTGAGGATATGGCAAAATCGGAATCCTTGTGTCTTGTTGATGGAAAGTAAAGTTGAGTAGCTGCTGTGGCAAGATTGCCACATGTTCCAGCATTTCTTCTGAAAATTGAGGTTAGGGCTTGGAAGAGCTATTTACACATACTCACTGTCAGAGCATCATTGTTCCCGATGGCTAAACCGTGAAAAGGGTCCAAATGTCCGTTGCCAGATGAATGTGGTATATATGTAAACATGGAGTATTTTCAACCCTGTGAAGGAGATTCTGACAATATGCTATTGATTGAATAAACCCTGAGAGGATATTAGGCCAAATGAAATAAGCCAATGACAAGACAAATGCTCTACAATGCATTTTATCTTTAGTATGTTGTATAGTCAGCAATCATAGGGATAGAAAATAGGGTGTCTATCAGATCCTGGGGAGTGGAGGCAAGGTGGAGTTACTGTTTAATCCAGCATTTCAGAGAAGACGAAAAGAATAGGTTGAAATGGGAGGAAAACCATGGAGGTCCTCTTGGGTGAAGATGAATGAAAGAAATATGGTACCTGTGACACCTTAATTTAGTCAATAAGCTCAAGAGAAAGAAGACAAAATGCCATGCTGTTTGGCTTTAGGACTGTCAATAACTAATTATGTTATTTTCCTATCCTCTTTGTCTTAGTTACTGTCCTTTTAATACCTTATCATACTCTATTGCAGACTTTGGGGTTAGTGCCTTTTTAGCAACTGGTGGCGATATTACCGAAATAAAGTCCGGAAGACTTTTGTGGGCACACCTTGCTGGATGGCACCCGAGGTTATGGAGCAGGTATTGTGTTTTCATCTTCTTCAAATGATTTGGGGCTTTGTACAAAAGTGAAAAAAGGGTAGTGTTTGATTGAGACTCGAATTTATGCCAAAGCCTACATAGGATGAGATTGTTTGGGGGGGGGGGGGGCGTGCAGTGGTGCTCATGGTGGTGCTCAGGGATCACAAGGGGCCGTGACGGTGCTGGGGATGAACCCGGGCCTATGCGTGTGTGAGATGTACTCTACCAGCTCGTGGCTACTTTCATTTTTTGGGGGTGGCACACTGACAGTGCTCAGGGCTTACTCTTGGTTCTGTACCCTGGGGTCACTTCCAGTGGGTTTGGGGTACTCTATGGGCTGCTGGATCAACCACATGCAAAGCAAATGCCCTACCCACACTGCTGCTTTGGCCCAGCCCTTGGATACTTTTAAAAACTGCTTTTAGGAACCCAAACAGCTTAGGGTAGAGAACCTGCTTTCACCTGTGAGTCTCTGGGTTTTATCCCTGCCACCATTGCCTCCCTCCCCCACCCCAAGAAGTACTGAGGTATGGTAAAAGCAATCACATATGTCACTTTGTTCTTGTAGGTCCGAGGTTATGATTTCAAAGCTGACATCTGGAGTTTCGGGATCACAGCAATTGAACTGGCCACGGGGGCAGCTCCTTACCATAAATATCCACCAATGAAGGTGAGGCTCTGGCACTCAACTCATGGCCCAGGTCCTCCATTGAGCCCTTTTGGTTTGATAGGCTTTTGTTGCCGCTGCTACTGCAAGGGCCGCAATAGTGAGTCTTGGGAAACTGTGGTCTGGGTACCCAGCGCACGGCAGCACACCTGCAGGGCATGTGCTCTACCACTTGATTTATATCTTCAGCCTCTCACGTGTCATTCTTCTTGAGGGCAAGGAAGAGGGACCACAGCTGGTGGTGCTTGGGGACTACTGTTGGCTCGGTGCTCAAGGGTTGCTCCTGGAGGTGCTTGTGGTCTGTGTGGTGGGCATTGAACCTATGCCTCATACGTGCACAGCTTGTGCCCCAGCCTGTTGGGCTATTTCCTGGCCTCATTTGTCATTCTCATTCATAATATTTACTCCATATCCTTTCTAACTCCTGTAGCAATTAAAAAGATATTTATTATTGAATGTCTTTTTTTTTTTTTTTTTTTTTGGGTCACACCCGGTAATGCTCAGGGGTTACTCCTGGCTCTGCACTCAGGAATTACTCCTGGCGGTGCTCGGGGACCATATGGGGTGCTGGGGATTGAACCTGGGTCGGCCACATGCAAGACAAACGCCCTACCCGCTGGGCTATCGCTCTGGCCCTTGAATGTCTATGTTGTGGTTGGCCTTTTCTATAATGACTATCTACTGGTTCTCTTCCTAGTTTGATATTAGAGTCTCATGTTTAATGTGTATTCATCAGTCACCTGTGCAGAGCAGCCTCTATAGGTACCGCGATCTTTTCTTTTCTTTTTCTTTTCTTTTTTTTTTTTTTTGCTTTTTGGGTCACACCCGGCAATGCTCAGGGGTTACTCCTGGCTCTGCACTCAGGAATTACTCCTGGCGGTGCTCGGGGGACCATATGGGACGCCGGGGGATCGAACCCGGGCCAGCATAGGCTGGCCTCGTGCAAGGCAAACGCCCTACCCGCTGGGCTATCGCTCCGCCCTCGGCGATCTTTTCTACTGAATTAGGTTGTTGACAGTTGTACATATCAGTAACTTATTGTAGCTAACATTCATTTACTACTTATCTGTGCCAGGCACTGTTTTAAGTGTTGTCACATGTTAAATAATCTGTGCAGAAAAGTATTTTATGCCACACATTAGTATTCTTACTGTTACTGAAATGCAAATAAAATTGTCTGGTAGCACACTAGCAGCTTTATTTAAAGACCGTTTACTCTGTTCTGATGTAGTTATTGCCTGAATTGCGGTCGCTAACCCTTTCGTTAATAACAGAATGAGATTTTTAAAAAAATGTAAAACACTGATACTTATAAACTGTTAGTGTATTCAGCATTAACATCACACCCCACACCCTCAGCCAGGGTTCATTCCTCACCACCCCCACCAGTGTACCCCCAATCCTTGGTAAGCTTAGTTCTGTGCACAATGAGATTTTTGTTTATTTATTCATCTATTTGTTTGTTTGTTTGTTTTTTATTTATTTTTCTTTTTGGGTCATACTCAGAGATGCAACACTCAGGGGTTACACCTGGCTCTTCACTCAAGAGTTACTTCTGGCAATGTTCGGGGGGACCATATAGGATGCTGGGGATCGAACCCTGGTTGACTGCTTGCAAGGCAAATGCCCTACCTGCTATGCTATCGCTCTAGCCTCTGATAGTTTTATGTTTAAGATGATGCTTCCAGTACTGTTGGTAACCATTTATATCTGTGTAACCCC
Source organism: Cryptotis parvus (assembly GCA_021461705.1). Lineage (NCBI taxonomy): Eukaryota > Metazoa > Chordata > Mammalia > Eulipotyphla > Soricidae > Cryptotis > Cryptotis parvus. The sequence continues at coordinate 26,319 of JAJIBD010008051.1, forward strand.
TTTTTGATAATGTGCCTTGAATTCTGGTTTGTCTGTAGCTTTAGCTATTGTTTATCTGAGACTGCTCAAATGACAGCAATCATTGTGAGTTGTTCTTAGACTGATACTATTCACATCTGTATATTGAGCCCTTAATACGGCAGCAGTAAGAAAGGCAAACAAGCAGTGCCTGATAAAATTTCACGGCTGTCCTAGGCTGCCAAAACGAAGAAGGACTAAAATGACTGTCTGTACTTTCAATGCACGCACACTGGCAACGGAAGCATATATTGAGGATCTGATGCTGCAAGCAAGAAAGATCAAGTACGACATCATTGGTCTGACTGAGACGGAGGAGGCGCCAGTCGCATCATGCTGTATTTGACACCGGAGAAGAATTGTTCCTTGGAACATGTGATGAAAAAGAGGCGTTGGTGGCGTTGGTGTCCTTGTCAACACCGAACATGGCTGTCAACATTGATTCATTTGAATGCCTAACAAACCCGAATAGGACGATTACACTTGAGGAGATGTGGCCCACTGCCAGCAATTTCTATCTTCATTGTCTATGCACCAACATCCACATACACGATCACGATCACGATCACGATCTTCCCGTTAATCATCTATTTGCTAGAGCGGGCACCAGTAATATCTCAATATGTCCTGTCACATGCTGTAGAGCCAAGGGCATTGGCTTGGTACAGGAACATAAAGAGTCTCAAACCATTATATTAGGTCATGAGAATGATCTAATATAATTGTTACTGGCATTTGGCATATCAAATACAACACGAGCAGCTTGCTAGGCTTGCCGTGCGGGAGGCATACTCTATAAACACCTCCAAATAAAGCCTTTATTGATGAACCCCGACATCCAAGCATACAAAGAAGATGAAATTGAGAAATTCTACATGGAATTGGAGTTCTATAAAAAAGATCACACCTTCTACAAGATCATAGTCGGTGATTTTAATGCCAAGATAGGACCGAGAAGATCGGCTGAAGAACTCCACATCGGGACCCATGGCCTAGAATGGAACAAACAGGGTGAGAGACTATCTGAGTTCATCATGTCCACCAAGACCATTCATGGGAACTCACAGTTTCAGAAGGCTGAAGTGAAACGTTGGACATGGGAATCTCCTGGCGGACAGTTCCACAATGAAATTGACCACATCATCTTCAATCGACGGTTTTGTCTGACCGATGTTGCTGTCGCCCCCAAATTCCAGACAGGATCGACCACCGCCTCCTTCGCGCAAAATTCTACTTCCCGCAACGGGAGAAAAGGCTGCAAAGTTTAAGAAGAGAACTCCCAGAACGACCACCAACTGGGAACTCTTTAGCACCATTGCGGCAACATGGGAAGATACCATCATTGATGACATCGATGAAGAATACAACCGACTGGTTCAGCACCTCCATGATTGTGCGAAGAATGCCGAGAGAGAGAAAAACACAAAAGGACGCTTGTCTTCAGAAACTCTTGAGCTCATTCGCCAACGTGGCAAGGCGCGAGCCTCAGGAGACCAAATGCTAACGTCCAAGCTTGCTAAACAGTGCAGAGAAGTGATAAAAGCAGACCTCAAAGACAGAAGAGCAGAAATACTGGAAGATGCAGCAGAAGCCGGGAAAAGTATTCGCACTGCCCGCCTGTCCTTCGCCAACTATAAGACCAAGATGACTGCCCTCCGACGCCCTGATGGATCTATCACATCTTCCAGAAAGGCAATGGAGAAGATTATCCAGGACTTCTACTCAAATCTCTTTGATAGCCACATCCACCTGCCCACATACCAAATTCCACAGGATGGATACGTCATTCCCAACGCTTCTCCCTTCTGAAATAAGACATGCCATCTCATCGGTAAAGAAGGGAACAGCACCAGGCCCAGACAAAGTCAGACCCGAACATCTGAAGAATCTGCCGCCGGTGCTCATCAATACACTAGCTCGGCTCTTCACACGCTACCTGTCCGAATGCAAGGTGCCCTCCCAATGGAAAACCAGCAGGACAGTTCTACTGTTCAAGAAGGGAGACATTCAGGACATCGGCAACTATCGCCCCATCTGCCTGTTGTCTGTCATCTACAAGCTGTTTACACGAGTTATCCTGAACAGGATTAGCAGAACACTAGATGAAGGTCAACCATGCGAGCAAGCAGGTTTCCGGAAAGGATTCAGCACAATCGACCATATCCACACAGTAACCAAGCTCATTGAGGTTTGTAGGGAGTACAAGATGCCGCTCTGTCTCACGCTCATTGATTTACAGAAAGCCTTTGATTCTGTGGAAACTGAAGCAGTCATCGAAGCCCTAGTCAAACAGGGTGTTCAAACCCAATACATCAAGATCCTTCGTGAGCTGTATTACGGATTCACCACCAGGATCTCACCATTCTACAAAGAAGTGATCATTGATGTCAAAAGAGGGGTTCGACAGGGTGATACCATCTCACCAAAACTCTTCAGTGCCACCCTCGAGAACATCATGAGACAATTAGGAATGGGAAGGAATGGGAGTGAAGATAGATGGTCGGCAACTACACCACCTCCGCTTCGCTGATGACATCGTTCTAATAACACCAAACATTAGCCAAGCGGCACAAATGCTGGCTGACTTTGACCAAGAATGTGGAAAGGTAGGTCTACAGCTGAATCTGAAGAAAACTATGTTCATGAGAAATGAACTAGTTCCAGAGGCCCCATTCTCTCTCAATGGAACAAACATCTCTGAATGCAGCAGTTATGTGTACCTAGGTCGAGAAGTCAACATGATGAATGACCTAAAACCTGAGCTGCGCAGGAGGAAGAGAGCGGCATGGAATGCCTTCAAAGGCATCGAAGAAATAGCTAAAAGGACAAAGAACCTCCGGCTCCGGGCACATCTCTTCGACTCCACCGCTTATCCCTGCATTAACATACGCCTCAGAGACCTGGGCCCTACGAAAGCAGGATGAGAATGCTATTCGGGTCTCCCAGAGAGGAATCGAAAGAGCTATGCTTGGAATATCACGCCTCACTCAAGTGAGAGAAGGAATCCGGAGTTCTGACCTCCGTCGCTATTCCAGAATCAGGGACGCTGTCTCGCTTTGCCAAGGCATCGAAAATCAGATGGGCTGGACATGTAATGCGATTTGGAGACAACCATTGGACTAGAGCCGTTACCGACTGGATCCCACGGGATGTCAAAAGATCACGTGGCCGCCCACCTACAAGATGGTCAGACTTCCTTGTTAAGACCCTGAAGGAAAGGTTTGAGGCTCTTCATATTCCTGAATCAACCAGATGTCATTGGGCTACATTGGCACGTGATAGGGTCCAATGGAAATGTTACTGGCGCCCGCTCGAGCAAATCGATGAGTAACGGGATTCAAATGATCAAGTGATATTGATGTTTTAAAAGGTGTTATCTTGTCTCCTTTTAAGAGCATTAACAGTGTAGGCCAGGAGAAGTAGTACTGCAGGTGAAGCTTTTGCACATGATCTTCCCAGGTAGAATTTCTGGGTAGGCCATGTGTAGGGAAATAGTAGTTTTTCTATTCCCACCCCTTTCCCCCAGGCGGGAATAAAATAACCCCAGGTTTGATCCCTAGCACCCACTGTGGACCACCAAGCCTTCAGAAGCAGTCCCTGAGCACAGAGACAGTCATAAGCTCTGAGCACTGCTGGTGTTGCCCAAAACAGATCAAGAAATAAGGCAAAAGAATAGTAAGAGTGTTGTGGCTTGGGAGATAGGAAGCTACTGGTTCAGACCCCAGTACCATCTCACATGCCAAGTGTTGTACCTGATGGCACAGCAGAATGTGTGGTCTCCAGCATACAGCAACCACATGTGTGGGAGCACCACATCTAAAAGTATGTGACCGCTGGTGAGCACTGCAACTCACGCACGAGCACTCAAGAGCTAAACACTGCTGGCAAGTTTGGGCAGACCAGAGTCATCACTAGGGAATCAGAAGGGATAGAAGAATGAATAGTATAGTAAAAGATCAAACCTATAAGGATATTTTAATATACCTTTCTGTATTTTCAAATTCAAAATATATGTATTATTGTCTTTTTGATTATGTAAAAGGCAAGTGGTTTTTTTAGGATCATGCTTTTTCTCTTTGGAGAGAAAGTGGATATTCACAAGATTTTTGGAAGGCCCTCTCCCTCCTTTTTATAACTTTGAGGTGGGAAACTATTTTGACACATAAAGAAATGCATAATGAATGGGGGTGTAGGGATTTGGGACACATCAGCAGTGCTCGGGGGCTGCTCCCTGCCTCTGTGCTTGGGATTGACCTGGTGGTGCCTAGGAACCATCTGCAATGCTGCGGATTCAAACTGGGGACTGCAGGAGGCAGAGCAAGCACTTAACCCCTGTACGATTTCTCTAGCCTCAGAAAGGAATTCTTTTTTAAAGTACTGTAGGGAAGAAGAAGAGGTTTAGCAGTGATTCTTGCAGTTCCAATTATATGCAAATTAACCTGTTGGCCCAAAAAGAAATACTGCTAACATTCTGATTCCATTTCAGTAAGTTACAAATGCAGTAAAATTGAATCTGAAAAGCAAGTAATTTTCATTGCACCACATTTTTGTTTTATTTCGCCTGAATTTGTGTTTAGGAAAAACATGCTGTAATTTAAAGGGGGAAGTAAACAGAATAGAAAATAAACCCCAAAACACAGAATCCCAGTGCAATAATGTAACCTTCATTCCACGGAAGATCTATGCACCAAGCTGGTAGGTTGTGAAAGTCAGGGAAGAGGCACTGGGTGGACAGTAAGGGCCAGATTGTTGGTTCCTGCAGGGGAAGCGGAAGTAGAAAGAATGAGAACTTCAAAGGCAGGGCATCATTATGATCTTTCTTTTGTAATATTTTTGTTTGGGGGGGCACATTTGACCATGCTCAGGCCTTACTCATGCCTCTCTTTAGGGATCATTCCTCATTGGACTCCAGTGCTGGGGATTGAATCTGCAGTACTGTCCATTGTACTATTGCGTGAGCCCGCTCTATTGGTGATTTCTGTGATAACTATCCTAAGAAGTTCTGAGAGAAGGCCAGATTACAAGGTTAAAGAGAACAAGCTGTGGCTTATATTTTTTGGCTTTAGGGCCATAGGAGTTATTCCTTCCACAGTGCTTATTAGGACTGTATGATGCCAGTGGTGGAACCGTGTCCTCTAACATGGAAAGCTTGTGCTCCAGCCCTATTGAGCCCTCGGCTACCTTTGGTTCTTAGGGGCACTTCCAGCAGTGCTGGGGGACCTCCCTGGTGCCATTAAAAGAATAACTTGCCTGACGACCCCCCACTCCATGAGGGCCTCCATTTTCCACATCCGACTTCCCCTCGTCAGAACTCCACCCAGCAGACCAGCCTATCACAGCTTACACTTGCGGCCGTTTACGGCCGTGTGGTTCATCAATAAATGCTGGATTTAGAGATGACTATAAGAGTATGCTACCCGCACGGCAGAGCCTGGCAAGCTACCCGTGTCGTATTTGATATGCCAGATACCAGTAACAATTATAGACCTCATTCCCATGACCTGATGGAATGGATTGAGGCTCTTTATGTTCCTGGAGCAAGCAGGTGCCCTTGGGCTCTACTTGCATGAGACAGGACATATGGAGATGTTACTGGTGCCCGCCGCAAATTGATGATGAACGGGAAGACAGTGATACAGCGATACAGTGACAATTAAAATCTGAAGGTAGACCAGAAAAAAAAAGTATATGCACAAGCCGCACATGGAGCAGACCAGATTTGATCTCTGGCACTTCATGCTTTGGTGTAGCCCTGTGGGTTGCCTGGGTAACCTCAGCTCCATGGGGCCTGAGCAGCGCCACATTCTCAGCTTCTTGCTTCAAACTGCTCACCAGGTTGGCCAGGAAATTCCCGGAGGACTCCTAGGGCTCCTGAGGATGTCTTGGGAAACCACACTCCCCTCTCAACCTCCATTTTTCTCTTCTTTTTTTTAATGTAAGCAAAGAATGGGACAAAGGACATGAAGCAAAGGAGATAAGGCGATCCAAGGTTGATAAAGTTAGTTGAGCCCCTTGCAGGAAATTAACTTTCTAGGCTTAGGAAGTTAATAGGCTGTTGGTATTAAATAACTCTAGGTTCTTATCACTGATCTAGGAGAAAGCTTTAGGAGAATAAAACCTGGGTCAGAGATAGAGCTCTGCAGGCTGAGTGCATGCAGAGCACACCTTGCATGTGGGAGGCCCGGTTCCATTCCCAGGATCGCTTAGTGCCACAAGCAGTGCTGTGACGCACTCCTGAGTGGAGACCAGGAGTAGTCCCCAGACCCGCTGGTGCCACCAAAACCAAAAAGAAAAGAAAAAAACGTGATTATCTGCAGGAGGGTTACGTGTGTTGCACATATTGGCTACGGTGCCTAATTTTGTTGACTGTTTGGAAATGTGCATTTTATTCCTACAGGTTTTAATGCTGACACTGCAGAATGATCCTCCTTCACTGGAAACCGGTATTCAAGATAAAGAAATGCTGAAAAAATACGGAAAATCATTTAGAAAGATGATTTCATTGTGCCTTCAAAAGGATCCAGAAAAAAGGTAAAAGTATGAGATAAAACTTTCTTTTCATCTGATATGTAAACCATGACATCAAGTCTTAATCACCTGCATGTTCTTTTTTGGTAAATCTTCAGAACTTTAGAAAAATAAGATTATTATACGGAAAAATATGTAGATTCATGTACCAGATTGAGAACAAATAAATTTGTTCAAATTGGTATTTTATATTTTGTTTATTTTGTTTTTGAATCCCAGCCAGTGATGCTCAGGGGTTATTCCTGGCTCTGCAGTCAGGATTACTCCTGGCAGTGTTCGGGGACCATAGGGGATGCCGGGATGGAATCTGCATTGGAGATATGAAGGCAAATGCTTCATGTGCTTCTCGCTCACCCCAATAATTGCTTTCTTGAATGTTTGTTATTTAAATATGGTAACAAATATATTACAGTGTACTATAACTGGTTTAATAGTACCCTTGCTAATTTCTCCTAATTATGAAACTGTATACTTTGAATTCTGTATTGATAAAATGCCAAGCTAGGGGTCAGAGAGATGATTCCAACAGACTGACAGCACTCTTGGTATGCAGAAGGCTTGGGTCCTGTCCCTTCTCCTTCACTGTGCCCCGGCATTAGTAGGACCACTCCCTGGGTATTGAGGAGGGCACTCCTGAGCACCGCTGGTAGGCCCCAAAACAAAACAAAACGCCAAGTTCTTGGGGATTTGCTTTCAGTTTTCTTGAGGAATTAAATGGAAACAAACATTAATATTCTATATCATTCTCATTACAAGTTATGTTTGCTGTTAAATAACCATACTTACATTTTATTGGAATTATAGTAATTAAACCAAAACTCAAAAGAGCTTGTTAATACTAAACAGGTTAGATGGCAAACAAGAGCACTCACAGGAGATACACACACATATGTATGTACATATATATACATATGTGTACATGATCAAGATGTCAACTAAACTCTCTTTTTGTTCCACATCAGTAGTGCTCAGAGCTTACTCCTGTCGCTGTGCTCCTGGTAGACCACATGGGGTGCCAGGGATTGAACTCTGGTCAGTAGCATGTAAGGAAAATGCCCTGCCCACTGTACTATCTCTTTAGCCCTCATAAACAGATTCTTAGTATCTTTATGAATTCTATAGAGTTACACAATAGAGATGTTTGAGAGAAAGAACTTTAGTGATCCCTGATTTTGGAGGTATCCAAAATACCCCTTTCCTAATGGGGGGGAATCTATTCTATGTGTAATTGTGTGTAACATAAATTTGATTTGGCCCATAATCAGTAAACATTCTTTAAATGTGTTTTCTAAATATCAACAAAAGTGAAAAAGATTAGTTGGTATCTTTGGTCATATCATTAGTAATTTCATCTTTTTAGTAATAATGAGGCCTCAGAATTTACTTTGGAAAAACTGAAAAGGGTAAGAAAAATCATCAACGAAGTTGAGTTCTGAGTTTTTAGAACATTTTGCTATTTCAAACTAAGTGTATAGAAAAATTAGGGTTGCTTTTTTTTTCTTGCTTTTGCCAAGTTAGTTGACTAAAATAGCAAAATGACCTTGTAGCAATGCTAGATAAGTCTTAAGGAACAGAGAAAACAAGTTCAGCGATAAGCTTGCAGTAGCGAGAGACCTTGAAGTGCTAGCAATACGTTATTAGAGAAGGCATAGATTAAGGAGGAAATGACGGAAGCAGTCCTGTGTCTGCCATCAGTGGGACAGTATTCATTCCAGTAATTCAGATCTACCGAGTTGAATATTTAACTTCCACATAACCCTGGAAATTATATCCTTAGTAAAAGATTAGACCAAAAAAACCGACTCCAGCTGCCATCACAAGACACTGTGGAAATGTGTCCAGAATGATGCAGCTGTCCTGTAGAGACTTTCTGCAGATTTGCAGTCCTAATTTACACTACGTGCATTATTCAGCAGCCAACAAGATCAGATCGGTAGTGAAAACTGCTGCGTAGCCAGTTCAGTTTTGAGCAGAGACAGTTGCCAAACTGTCTTCAAATTCCAGAACCCTGAGTGCCATGGCAAGTACTTGCATTACTGTGTGGAATAGGAGTAGTGAGAGTGGGCCACTTGGTCTGGTCCCGATCTTGAGGCTTTTGGTTTTTCCCCCATTGAGAAGAATGCTTGCTGTGGGCTTGTGGTAGATGGCTTTGACTATATTGAGGAAAGTTCCTTCCGTAGCCATTTTATGGAAAGTTTTCATCATGAATGGGTGCTGGATCTTGTCAGATGCTTTCTATGGTACATCTCCACAATAGAATATTATGTAGCTGTTAGGAGAGATGAAGTAATGAAATTTGCCTACAGATGGATGGACATGGAGTTTACCTAACATTTTGCTTTTGCAAAGCAGGATCAGAGCCGTAGCATATCCCGAGTTTTTATACTTTGCTATTCGAAAAACCATGTCATTATTTTTGTAGATGGAAAAATCCTGGTGTAGTTAAATTAACTTTAATGTTTGTCTTTTTTTTGATTTTTTAGACCAACAGCAGCAGAACTATTAAGGCACAAATTTTTTCAAAAAGCAAAGGTAAGACAGTTTGTCTTTCAGTTTCGTGTTTTCATAATTCTTCTCTGTTAACCTAGAATAGATTCGGTACTCAAAAGTTTTATTTTGGGGGCGGAACGATAGTACAGCAGGTAGGACGTTTGTCTTGCACGTGGCTAACCTGAGTTCAATCCCATCATTCCAGATAGTTTCCCAAGCACTGCTAGGAGTAATTCCTGAGGCAGAACCAGGAATAACTCCTGAGCATTGCTGGATATAACCCAAAAAAGTTTCATTTTCTTTTCTTTCTTTTTTTATAATATTTTATTATACCACCGTGAGAAATACAATTACAAGATGTTCCTGTTTGAGTTTTGGTCATACAGTGTTCCAGCACCCGTCCCCTCCACTCGTGCCCTTTATGTCCCCACTTCCTCCCCCTTCCCCTAGCCTGCCTCTATGGCAGGTTCTTTATCTCTTTTCTCTCTTTCTCTCTTCTCTCTCTCTATCTCTCTCTCTTTCTCTCTCTCCTTCTCGCTTCCCTTTCTTACACGTTGTAGATTGTAATACACACATTTAGAGGTTATCATGTGTATCTTTTTGCCTATATTTAATACTCAGTTCTTGGATGGTATTATCATTTTCAGCGATTATCAGCACACTGTTCCCTTCTCTGTCTTACCCAGCCTCTGACTCCCCACACATTTGTAGTATACCAGGTTTTGAGATCTCAGCGTGGGTGCAAAGTACCCGTGCTGCTAGGGATTGGGCTGTGTCCAGCTGTGGAGTCCAGACTAGAGGATGACTGTGGTTGTGTTGTGCGAGGTTTTCTGACTTCTGGGAGCCTGGTGGAAGACAGGCCAAGGAGCAAAACCTGTCCCCACCCCAGTACGCCCATTCGTCTAGCACAGGGCAGGCAGGCAGAGACTCCGCCGCCCTGCACCTGAATATCTGGTGTCCGGCCAAGAGCCCCAGCAGCAGTTTTGGGCGGGGCCACCAGGCCTTTGTGGAGGGAGCCAGGGTGTGGGGAGGTGGCCCCAGCACAGGCTCTCCAACAAACCTGGTCGGCGAGTCGCTGAGTGCCACATGCCTGGCTTGAGTTCCGCTTCTCTCTTGGTCGGGCTGTGTCCAGCTGTGGAGTCCGGACCGTGAGGATGACTGTGGTTGTGTTGCGCGAGGTTTTCTGACTTCCAGTTTCATTTTCTTAAGATGATACTATTTTGAAAAATAGTGGCAAGTGAAATAATTGCCAAGGGCACTATGCAATCTTAGTAATTAAGGTGTATGCTTTAGAATCAGTAAATGTATTTTTTTTTCCTATAAATTGCTGTCAGGTTAGACTTATAACCTGTGAAAAATACTGAACTCTCATTTCAGGCTTTACGACTGAGTTCGTAAACATCTTATTTCCCGGTGATATCAGATAAGTGGGCTGTTACTGTAGTTGGAAATGTGGGGCCAGATAGGAAGGCCAGCTGTCGGAGATGACGGCTCATCCGACGCTCTCTCCTGCTCTGTCACGTCTGTCCAGCCGTGGGGCACTGTTCTAAAGGTGCACTCGGAATAGAAGATGGATGCCTTTCTCAACACCATTATAAATCAGCTGCTATGTCACGTTCTAATTGTGAATATTTCTGAAGTTTTTTCTTGATAAAAACTTATTATGAGGAGAAAAATCTTCTTTTCTTCTCTAGAACAAAGAATTTCTTCAAGAAAAAATACTACAGAGAGCACCAACCATTTCTGAAAGAGCTAAAAAGGTAAGTGGAGATTTAACTCAGGTTTCCTGGGAATTAGAGATTACTTTTGCAAAAGTAAACAGTTTATGAAACGGTGATGAGCACTACTCCTTTCGTTCAGTCCTTCCCTTAGCATCTTTTGGTTTGCTAGTTCACAGTCACATCATGTCACTTCCTGTCTTTAATTTTTAAACTCATGATTCGTTAACTGTCTATCATGCATTGTATCCCAGTGAATAACAAAGCAAGTGCACAGGCACGCAGCACATATTCGTGATATATGCTGAACTGTGACTGTCTCTTACTGTTCTGAAATAAGAGAGGATTGGTTTCTCTCTCAGGCACGAATATGATCCACATTTCTGATCTCAATGGGCAGGTTCGGAGAGTCCCGGGTTCCAGTGGCCGTCTCCATAAGACAGAGGATGGCGGCTGGGAGTGGAGTGATGATGAATTTGATGAGGAAAGCGAGGAAGGAAAGCGGCAATTTCACAGCTCAGGGTAAGTCTGGTTGAGCTGTGCTTTATCGGCAGCTCTTTTCGTCCTGGGGCCTCTGAAGAACACTATATTCTGTGTTTTTGTTCATTGAACTAGTTAAGAAAGAATACAGGCATGGGTGAGAATGACTTAGAAATAGGAGCCGCAAGGGTTTTTTTTGAGTTTTAGAATCTGTTTTTTTATTGAATCACTATGAGATTATGGATACAAAAGTTATTCATGACTGAGTTTTTAGTCATACCATGTTCCAACACCCATCTTTACACCAGTGCACATTATCCGCCACCAGTGTCCCCAGTTTCCCTCCCTGCCCCCAACCCCGCCCCAGCCTACTTAATTTAACCTGGAAAAGTAGATCGAAACATCTGTTTCTGGTAATCACTGTATCACTGTCTTCCCGTTCATCTTCGATTTACTCGAGCGGGCACCAGTAACATCTCCATATGACTTGTCTCATGCAAGTAGAGCCCAAGGGAACCTGCTTGCTCCAGGAACATAGAGCCTCAAACCATTCCATCAGGTCATGGGAATGAGGTCTATAATTGTTACTGGTATCTGGCATATCAAATACAACACGGGTAGCTTGCCAGGCTCTGCCGTGTGGGTAGCATACTCTTGTAGTCATCTCAAAATCCGGCATTTATTGATGAACCACGCAGCCGCTAGCGCCCGGGCTGTGATAGGCTGGTCTGCTGGGTGGAGTTCTGACGAGGAAGAAGTCCGGATGTGGAAAATGGAGGTCCTCATGGAGTGGGGGGTCATCTGGCTTGTTGTGAGGCTCTGCTGGGGTGGCGGGCCAGGGCTAACCCGCCATCCCTCCTGGGCACCTCATGAGTGGCTGGGCACAGTGAGAGCCAGTAGCAGCTCTGCCCCATGTCTGTCTCAATATTCTGGTAATATTTAGGCTATATGACCTAATCTAGAGATAAACATTTCTGTGTTTGAGATGAAAATATATCTAATAGGGTTAATGGCTGATTAGATACTGCAAAAGGCAAGATAAGTATACTTAATGCCTAACAATAGAAACTTTTATCCTGAAGTCTGCTACTCTACCCAAAGAGTCAAGTGGAATATGGGAGGGGACTGGGTGTCGTAGTCTGAGCAGGTCGTAATCCTTCTTGTGGGATTGGTAGTAATATATCTCTGTCTGCTTAAATAAAAATCTTTGGATTCTTTATCTAAGCTCTATCCCCAGCCCTTTTGCCTGCTTTTAGGATCCATTATGCATTTACATTTACAGATCTTGACAATCAGTATTAAACGTTGATGTTATTTATGAATTGTGCTTTTTGATGAAGCAAAATAGTTTTATTGAATGAATCAAGAAAGATGTGAGGGGACCGAAGAGAGGAAGTGAGATTTTTCAGCCAGATTCTCCAGACTAGAAAAAGCAAAGACACAGAGACCAGCAAGATACGTGCTCAGGAGCAGTCCTGGACTCAGAGAGCAAGCTTGCCACAAGATTTTTGAGTGTGCTTCATTTGAAGAGTTAAATTTAAAAAATCTTACCAGAAAAATCTGACAAAAATTTATGAAGCTGTAGTGCTGGCGGGGACGGTACAGATAACGAGCCATTTCCCTTGAGTGGGATTGCTTTGGCCATGGCTTTCAGTCCCTGGCACCATATATGGGGTCACTCTGAGCACGGAGCCAGGAATAGCCCCTGAGAACTGCCAGGTATGGCCCCCAAACCCAAAACACAATATAAAGCCTAAAGCTGGTTAGCTGTAACCTTGGAAAGCTCTGCAGCTGGCACACACATTTGTCTATGGTCACAGTTCTTGTGCACGGGAGACTGTGCTGCCGAGCAGGACCCCAGCCAGGCCTCTGCGTGCAGACCGTGCACTCAGCCCTTGGGTCTCCACACCCCCTCCTACCCCCAGTGAGGCAGTATTCCTGCTCTGCTTTTGCAGGCTTCCTCCCAATTGATAATGTCTTGTAATGCTACAGTCAAGTGACAGGGGGAGCTAGAGGTTCATTGACTTTGTAATGATTTTGTTTTAAAGGATGATGTTAATTCTCCCACTGCTCAACAAGCAATATTTGGAAAGATAAATATATTTTATCACTGTCTGTTTATTATTAACTCTGCAAGAGAAGTTTAGTAAAGTGATAATTCTGGACAGTTAGAGCAGCTTTTTAGTATCAATACACGATACAGCATAGAGACTTTGTTCACAGATTAAGTATCTTTCTATATCATGTCATCCTATAGTTCTCATTTCCTTTTAACCATTTTTGATAACATAAATAAGCGGTTTTATTTTCATTTATTTATGGCTTTTTGGGTCACACCCTGCAATGCTCATGGTTTACTCCTGGCGCTGCATTAGGAATTACTCCTGGTGGTGCCAGGAGTAATATCATCCGTATGGGACACTGAGATCAAATCCATGTTGGCCACTGCAAGGCAAATGCGTCCCTGCTGTGCTATCACTCTGGCCCAAATAAGAATCTTTTTTTTTTTTTTTGCTTTTAGGTCACACACAGCAATGCTCAGGGGTTACTCCCTGGCACTACACTCAGGAATTACTCCTGGTAGTACTTTGGGGACCATATGGGATGTCAGGGATCGAACCCGGGACAGCCATGTGCAAGGCAAACTCCCTACCTGCTGTGCTCTGGCCCCTCCAAATAAGAATTTTTTTTTTTCTTTTGGATCACACCCAGCGATGCTCAGGGGTTACTGCTGGCTCTGCACTCAGGAATTACTCCTGGCGGTGCTTGGGGACCGTATGGGATGCCGGGGATTGAACCCAGGTCGGCCGCATGCAAGGCAAATGTCCTGCCCATTGTACTATCTTTCTGGCCCCCAAATAAGGATTTTTAAGAAATAAGTTGACCAGGTAGCCAGAGTGACATAGAGCAGGTAGGGCATTTGTCTTGTATGTGACTGACACAGGTTTGATACCCTTGCATCCCACATGGTCCCCTGAGCTCCATCAGGAACGATTCCCTGAGTACAGAGTCAGGAGTGACCCCTGAATATTGCCAGCAGTGACCCAAAAGCAAACAAACTCTTTATTCTCTCCTTCTTTTTGTTTTTGGTGAGCTTTTAAGGTATATTAATAGTTTTCTTTCGCAATATCCAAAATGCTTCTAATCTCATCTAGATTATTCTCAATTCAGTAACTGTAGTATTCTAGAAGCTTGATTTGTTATTTAAAATTTTTATCTTCCATGTCACTAACTTTTAAAAATATGTAATATAGTTATAACTGTCTTTCTTTGCTAATTCTAACATCCATAACAGGTGTGGAATGTTTTGTTTGATTATTCTCCTCATTTGACCTGGAGAACGTTTCCCTGGATTGAGGAGTTAGATCTCTGAGGCAGAGGCACTGCGGGCAAATACTATTGGTGGTGTATACAGGGAGAGAGTTCCACACAGAGGAATAGGTAATAGCTACCACATTTCCCCTTAGAGTGCTTAGTAGAACAGTGATCAATTAGTATATTACCTGAGACTGGAAATCACTATCCACGCTTACACAGATGCAGGAAGTACTGTTTCCACCAGCCAGATCAGGAGCAACTTAGAATTCAGTCAAGTAAACAGAGCAGTAAAACAGGGGCAGCGAACACGCCTTAGGTCAGTGGTGATTGCTGATGCCTTTGCCTGCTGAAAAATAAGGATTCTTTGAAGCAGTGACTGATTCCAGAGTTTACAGGGAAAAATAATCAGATGAGTCTTGAATATAATTTTTTTGGGGGGTCACACCCGTCGATGCTCAGGGGTTACTCCTGGCTCTGCACTCAGGAATTAATCCCTGGTGGTGCTTGGGGGACCATATGGGATGCTGGGGGTTGAACCTGGGTCAGCCATATGCAAGGCAAATGCCCTACCCGCTGTGCTATCGCTCTGGCCCTGAGTCTTGAATATCTTATTCCATCAGGAAGAAAATTTTTTTATTAAAAAGAGTATTGCAGGAATCTGGTGGCTGGATTCCCGTTGGCCAGTGAGGGAGAACTTAACCATCACAATTGTTAAGTGTGCTAATAAGTTACTGTAGCTCCTCCGTAGGCAGGGCCTTGCTTATTGCAGATTCAGTTATTCGTGTCCCAAAAAAGCCTGTATACAGTAAGACGTTTTGAAAGAGAATGGGAAATTGAGAGGGTGTATTTATGTTACTCTTTCCAGGAAAATATGTCAGGACTAGAGTGATAGTACAGCAGTTAGGGTGCTTGCCCTGTCTCACATTGACCTGGGTTCAATCTTTGGCATCCCATATGGCCCCCTGCACACTGCCACGTGCAATTCCGAGTGCAGAGCCAAGACTGACCCCCTGAATATTGCCAACGGTAACCCAGAACCTGAAAATAATATAAGTATATGTGGAATTACAAATTTTTTTTGCTTTTTTTTTTGGGGTGGTCACACCCTGCGATACTCAGGGGTTATTCCTGGCTCTTTGCTCAGGAATTACTCCTGGAGGTGCACAGGGAACGATATGGGATGCCGGGGATTGAACCCAGGTCAGCTGCAAGGCTAACATACTACCTGCTGTGTATCGCCCGGCCCCACAAATTATTTTTAATTCTGGCATCTTCTGAAGGTTGGAATATACCCCTCTCATTTAAGGGGACATTATTATTATTTTTTTTTTACTGGCTCTCACTGTGCCCAGCCGCTCATGAGGTGTCCGGGAGGGATGGCAGGTTCTAGCGCTGGTCCGCCACCCCAGCAGAGCCTCACAACAAGCCAGATGACCCCCACTCTATGAAGACCTCCATTTTCCACATCCGACTTCCCCCTCATCAGAACTCCACCCAGCAGACCAGCCTATCACAGCCCGGCTCATCAAGATCCACCCTGCTGCAGTCTTTTTTAATCCGGCCCAGGTATGCTGATCCAGAGGCAGACATGGGGCAGAGCTGCTACTGGCTCTCACTGTGCCCAGCCGCTCATGAGGCGCCCGGGAGGGATGGCAGGTTCTAGCCCTGGTCCGCCAACCCAGCAGAGCCTCACAAAAAGCCAGACGACCCCCTCACTCCATGAGGACCTCCATTTTCCACATCCGGACATCCCCCTCATCAGAACTCCACCCAGCAGACCAGCCTATCACAGCGCAGCTCACGCGGCCGCTTGCAGCCGCGCGGTTCATCAATAAATGCTGGATTTTGAGATGACTACAAGAGTATGTTACCCGACGGCAGAGCCTGGCAAGCTACCTGTGTCGTATTTGATATGCCAGATACCAGTAACAATTATAGACCTCATTCCCATGACCTGATGGAATGGTTTGAGGCTCTTTATGTTCCTGGAGCAAGCAGGTGTCCTTGGGCTCTACTTGCATGAGACAAGTCATATGGAGATGTTACTGGTGCCCACTGAACAAATCGAAGATGAACGGGAAGACAGTGATATAGTGATTTTTTTTTTTTTTTTTTGCTTTTTGGGTCACACCCGGCGATGCTCAGGGGTCACTCCTGGCTCTGCACTCAGGAATCACTCCTGGCGGTGCTCGGGGGACCATATGGGATGCCGGGAATCGAACCCGGGCCAGCACAGGCCGGCTGCGTGCAAGGCAAACACCCTACCCGCTGGGCTATCGCTCCTGCCCTAAAGGGACATTATTATGTGAATCACTTAAAAACTATAAAACCATCTTGAGCCCATATCTGTAATAGGTTTACAATTTAGAAATACATAAGGGCCGGAGTGATAGTCTAGCAGGTAAGGTACTTGCCTTGCACCTCGGCTGACCTGGCTTTGATCCATTCTCCCTGAGCATCTCTAGGAGTCACTCCTGATTGTAGAGCCAGAAGTAAGCCCTGGGCACAGCCAAGTATGACCCCCAAAACAAAAAGGTTAGATTAGGCAGAAGTCATCAAGGACTGCTAAATATAGCAAAATATATTGGTGAGTAGGATTTCTACATAGTTTTGTAGTATCTCCCCACAGATTGCATATTAGATGTAAGGGAAAAAAGTCATTGTTATATACTAGAGAAATCAGAAAATGCCTTGACTACATAAAGTTAACATTGTGCCAGAGCGATAGCATTTACCTTGCACATGGCCGACCTGGGTTCGATCCCCAGCATCCCATATGGTGCCCTGAGCACCACCAGGAGTAATTCCTGAGTGCAGAGCCAGGAGTTACCCTGAGCATCGCGGATGTGATCCAAAAATAAAAAAATGAAAATAATTAAAATGAACATTACCAGTGAGAGGGACAAATGAACTTGCTGTTCTGTGGGTGCAGGTCCTTGGGCGACACACGTCACTGCAGGGTTTCAGCTGGGATTCATGTCCCTCTGACCCAAGGAAATGCCATTAGGCACACTGGGGACGAGTAGCATTGAAGCAGGAGAGGGGGCCATAGTTTCTAAAAACTTCAGAGTTTGGAGATAAAACGTCTAAAGCAGCACGACAACTAATTGTAATACATGATCCCATACTGCATTTTATACTGGAAGGAAATAAGTAAAAAGACTTAATTATGGGCAGTACATTGAAGTGTCGCATCATTGTTAAACTTACTGAAGTTGTGTGTTAATTGCAGAGTGAAGTTTTGAAAGAGCATCCCTATTCTGTAATAAATTTAAGTTAGATTTTCACAGGTCAGATTATAGTTGATTTTTGATTTCTCAAAGAACATAATCAAATACAAAATGAATACTAAATAAAGTGCAATATACTTTATTTAATTTTTTTCCTCTTTGGATTACACCCTGCGGTGCTCAGGGGGTTACTCCTGCCGTACTCAGGACTTACTCTTGGAAGTGCTCAGCGACAAAATGCTGTGCTGGGGATCAAACCCCGATCAGCCACTGTGCTATCGCTCCGCCCCAGTATTCTTTTGCCATTCCCCAATTCCATTTGTGATTCCTTTAACTTTCATTTGAGTAAGCAATATGAAGTCAGACTTTGTATGTGCTAGCTTGGGGCACATGCTAAGAGGTAGAAGGAAAATGGGGACAGTGGTGGGAGGAAGGGCACATCAGTTGGGGGGATTTTTGTGTTGTGGCGTTGTAGGCCTGGGACAGCTGTACTGTGAACACCTGTGTAAATCAAAATTTCAAAATTTTAATTAAACTTGTTGGTGTTTTAATAAAAATATATTTTCAAAAAATATAAAGCATGTTTTATATTTTGTTCTCAACTATTATAATGTATTATAATGTTCTTAAAGGTGTTAGATCATTAGCTTGAAGGTGTTGGATAATTCCTTTGTTCTGGAATATCATGTGCATGATATTCCAGAACTAGAATATCATGGACATATCATGTAGAAAGGGGCTGGAACAATGGTACAGCAGGTAGGGTGTTTGCCTTGCATGCGGCCGAACCGGGTTCCATCCCCAACATCACATATGGTTCCCCAAGCACCGCCAAGAGTAATTCCTGAATGCGGAGCCAGGAGTAACCACTGAGCATCGCTGAGTATGACCCAAAAAGCCAAAGTTGAAAAGAACTGTACTTTGTGAAATGTGGCTTTCCAACTGCATTGGAACTTAGATTATTTCCATTACTTGCTTATACGCTTCATTGTGAATTCAGAATAACAGTACTCTGATGGCATTATGGGTTTCCAGGTTTTCTTTTCCAGAAAAGTTTTACTTGAGTTACTGGTAAGTTGCTATTTGTATTGGAATAAAACAGAGATGACCAGCATTTCAGCATTCCATGCAGCATGCAATTGACTTTAAGCAATTTGAATTTTGAGTTAATGAGTCTTATTTTTTGTTATTTCTTTCAGTCTCCCGAGTGAAAGAGCCATTATCAAATTCTGAGGTAAGTAATTGCAGTTAGTGAATTGTTAAAGTGTATGTGCTTGAACAGACCTGTAGAAAGTTGTCGCGTTGCACTCATTTAGAATCATCCTAAGGAATGTTCTTTCTTGCCTCTTTCCAAATTGCTTTCTGGGCATGGTTATTTGAAAGTAGTCATTTTGGGGCGGAGCGATAGCCCAGCGGGTAGGGCGTTTGCCTTGCGGCCGGCCTATGCCGGCCCGGTTCGATCCCCGGCATCCCATATGGTCCCCGAGCACCGCCAGGAGTAATTCCTGAGTGCAGAGCCAGGAGAAACCCCTGAGCATTGCCGGGTATGACCCAAAAAGCAAAAAAAAAAAAAAAAAAAAGTAGTCATTTTGCATTAATCTTTCCAGAAGTTTGTCATTATCTACCTTTCCTTTTTGGGTTTTATTTCTAGTTTATTTCTTTATTTTCTTTTTACTTTTGGTGGACCTACCTAGCAGAGTTCAATATTTGGCAAATCTGGCTGGCTGGGTCAGTGTTCGTGTCCAAGTACTTGCCTTGCATATGCCCAACCCCGGTTTGATCCCCAGAACCACATACGTTTGCTGTGCACCACCAAACAGAACATCACCGTGCCCGAGGATGCAGTGGAGGCAGGACCACACCCTGCACTGCTGGGAGCGCCCCGCTGCCCCCGTGGTGCTGGTGATTAAACGGGGTCCCATTCCTGCGTAAAAGATGCCCTGACTTTTGTGGTATTTCCTTGAATCTGTAGCCTTTCGTTTCGTTGGATTGATTTTGTTGTCTGTAATCGCCGCCTCTGTGCTCAGGAGTGCTTCTGAGCAGTGTCTTGTTGGTGCTCAGATCCGACAGGAAAGCCCGTGCCTAGGTGCACTGACCTGCGTGCTCTGCCTCTGCACCACCTGCTGTCAGCGACTCTGAGGTCACTTCCAACATGAACTCATCTGAGCCACACTCTGCTTCTTTTAAATCGTTTCTTCTTGCTCCTGTGCCTAAATATAAATAATTGAAGCGGGGTTTGTGGGGGTCAGAGCAATAGCACAGCAGGGAGGGTGTTTACCTGGCACACGGCCAACCCAGATTCGATCCCCAGCATCCCATATGGTCCCCTGAGTACCGCCAGGAGTAATTCCTGAGTACAGGACCAGGAGTAGCCCTGAGCATTGCCAGGAATGGCCCAAAAAGCAAAAAACAAACACAAACAACCCAAAAGACAAAAACAAAATGGGATTTGTTGACATATGTTATTAAGACTGAAAAATACCATGACCTTTATATATAACTCTATATATTAGCTCTACCAAGGCTTAGCATTTCTGTTTGCTAAGATTTCAGGCTCCTTTTCTTGTTGGGAAGGACAGAACTCCTTTTCCCTTTCCTTAGGAGTTACATCAGTTACTTTATTCAGGGAAACATGGACAGAAGGATGAGCTGTCTGAGATTCCCTGTATTCCCGGGACCCTTCGGCTACCTCCTGCATTCTTAGTGAGGGTGACAGTTTACGTCTAAGGCCAGAGATAGGTGAAGTGTGATATCTACGGAAAATTTAAGATCTAGTCCCCAAAAGCAAAACCAGGAGTGATTTCTGAGTGCAAAGCCAGAAGTAACCCCTGAGCATTACTGGGTGTGACCCAAAAAACAAAATATAACTATTATCTTCTCTCAGCAAAACTATTTTATTTGAAAACAAAAGAAAACATGAGCTGATTCTCTTTCTTTATTACTGGCTAAAAATGCCCAGACATAGAAAACTGTAGCTCAGTACATTTATACTAGTGCTGAAATCTACATTTGGAGATTCCATTTTGATGGGCAAAGGGATAGAATCGTAATAGTTAAAAATAAACATTGTGGGGGACGGATAGAAAATACAGCAAGTAAGGTGCTTGCCTTGCATGTGGCTGACCTGGGTTCAATCCCGGCACTACATATGGTCCCCTGAACTTTGCCAAGAGAGATCCCTGAACAAAGAGCCAGGAATAAGTTCTGAACATGCTAGGTGTGACCCCCAAAAAATAGAATGTGGTGGGGGAAAGAAAGGGCTATTCTGGGAAAGAAATTTCAGTATTACTGTAATTACTGCATGAGTGAAACTGTAAGAATTATGCCAATTATACTGTAAGAATTATACCAAAAATTTTGGTTTTTGTTACTTTGATTTTGGGTATTTGTTTTGTTGTTTTTATGTCCTCTTGTTTTGGGGGTCACACCTGGCTATGCTTAGGATTTACTCCTTGCTCCTTGCCCAGGGATCACTCCAGATCATGCTAATGAACTGTCTGTGGTGCTGGATTTCAAACCCAGGTTAGCTGTATACAAGCAAGTGCTTTACCCAACTGTTTTCTCCCTCCAGCCCTCAGAAAATTATGTGTGAAGCCAAACATGAAAGTGTGTGACCTGAGATTGTTTATATAAAAAGTCCAGAAAAGGCAAATTGATAAATTAGATCTGTAGTGGCGTGTGGCTGGGACTGGGAGCAAGAATTAACTACAGATTCAAATGAGGACTTTTGAATTGATAGGAAGTCTTCTAAAATGGATTGTGGATTTCTAACAATGACTAATTTGTATACTCAGCGTGGGTGAATTCAGTGGATATTCCTCAGAAGGTAGGAGATATGGCACTGTGCGTGTACTCTAACAAAGACTACCTGGGATATTGTAACCCCGTGAGGCTCTGCTTGTCTCTCAGGAGCAGACCTATGCACTTTACACCAACTCAATCGGCACCATGTCTGTATGTGTTTTGTTAAAGCTCTTTCCAACAACTGAACCAATGGGTACCTTACTTCAAGTTCCGGAACAAATTTCTGCTTCTGCTCGTCTACCTCAACCAGCTGGGCAGATTCCTGCACAGCCGACTCAAGTCTCTGTCCCTCCCCTGCGGAGCCAGCTAAAACAACTCAGGTAAAGCAGGGATGTGCTTCTTGGTACACGGGGAAAAAACAGAGATAATGTGGAACACAGCCTAGTGTAATATGGGTGATGTCATGAGAGACTTTAAGATTTTCTTTTATTGGAATCACTTGGACTTTAAGGAAAAAGAGAACCATGAAACTATTTTAAGCATCAAAAAGTTTTGGACTAGGGGCTGGAGCATACGTACACTGGGTAGGGCGTTTGCCTTGCACGTGGCAGATCTGGTTTCAATCCCCAGCATCTCGTGTGGTCTCCTAAGTGCAGAGCCAGGAGTAACCCCCTGAGCATCACCAGGTGTGACCCAAAATAGAAAAAAAAAAAAAGTTTTGGGCTGGTCTTCACTGGCTCTTTATGAGATGATTATACTTAGATTCAGGTGCAGTGACAATCCAACCAGAGGGTAGAATTGTCAGCTACTCTCTTTTCACTAATGTTAGTCTATCTGTGTAACTACTGTGTGTCTGCTTATGTGCAGGGGGAGGGGCTAGAACACAGTGCCTCTTTGATCTGTGTGAAAAGCACTCTACCACTCATGACAGCCTGGCCCCATGCTGGTACTTTCGCTTTAATAATACTGTGGTCAATTGATTTTTCACTGATTCTGTGAGGGTTGATTTAGTTAAAATGAAGCAGTAATCTGCTGCGCCCGCTTCCTCAGGCACACATGCACTTGGTTAAGTCACAGCCCACTGAGGGCAGCAGTGTGTGTGTGTGGGGGATGCGGGAGTTCCGCTGTCATTCTCCCCACTCTGCCCCTGGCGCCCCGCTGAGAGTTAGATCTGACCTAGCTGTTTATCATACTTTAAATACTAAAAGTTCTCTTTTCGCATAAGACTTCAGATGGAAAGCAGAGGAATAGGAGTCCGACCCAGGCTTGGCCTTGGCTTCTGCTTTCAGAGGCCACTGCTGTGCCTTCCCTTGGCCCTGGCTCCCACTCCAGTGGCTCTTTTTACGTAGGGAGAAGATAGCATTGTCTTAGGAAAGCTCAACGGAAAGCTTGGGTCATTTTTCTAAACAACTAAATATAAACACCTTTGGAAGGGCTAGCGTTTGAAGGACTGTGAGTTCAGCCATCCAAAGACCCAAGCCTCCAGGTTGTGTGGGTTCTGTGGGATAGCGGGCAGAACAGGGGTCTAAAAAGACAATTTAAATGTGACTCTGTGTGGAATGTATATGGGTTTGAGAATGATCTTTCTAATTGTGTTTGACTCAGGCTGATATTCAGTTCCTGTTGCTGCCGGGGGTGCATGCACCCCCTGTAGCAGGGACTGTCCTAGGGGCTAGGATGGCCTCACAGAGATGAAGAAACTCGCTGCCCAGTGGATGAGTCCGAGGCAGATCGCTGTCTCCCAGGCAATGACTTTATACCTTTCGATGCTTTTTAGGCTCCGTCTATAGGAGCAAGCTCACAAGAAACCAAGATCCCAATTAGTCTAGTACTAAGATTAAGGTAAGCAGCTCTTCTTTTTATTATTTCAGTGCTTTGAAAATTCTGTGTTCTCTTTGGAAGTCACTTTTTCAGTCAATGCCAGAGAGCAGTTGTCAGAGCACCCATTGCTGTTTGCTTGCCCTAGAGAAAATAGTAACAGTGTGCGTCCCTGGATGGGAGGAGGCTTAGCGACTATGCACGCTCTCTTGCTTGTCTCTCAGGCAGCAGTGAGGAGGGTGTGTGTGTGTGTGTGTGTGTGTGTGTGTGTGTGTGTGTGTGTGTGTGTGTGTGTCTGTCTGTGTGTCTGTGTGTCTGTGTGTGTGTGTGTGTGTGTGTGTGTGTGTCGGGACAGCGCTGGGGCTGTAGCAGAGTCTCACCACTGGACCGCGCCCGGTATCCAGTGCTCTAAGGTCAAGAATGAACTTTCTGATCGGCCTTACTCTCTCAACTGTGAAAGGAGAAACCTCCAAGTGTAGTTTTGGTTTCTTTGTTTCTTTCACAGCAAGTATTATAAATTGCGATGGTTCTAATGGGGACATGGGGCAGCTTTATCGGATGGCTTGCCGGAAGTGCTGTCTAGCCATCTGTCATTTTCATCTTTTCCCTTTGAAGCCTCTTAGATCGGAATTCCAGAGCTTTCTTGCCAGAGCAGCTATAATTGTAATTATGCTCGAAATAGTCCTCTTTCTACTTATAAACGTGTTTGAAAAGGGGCTGGAGCGATAGTACAGCGGGTGGGGCATGTGCCTTGCACATGTGGCAGACCCTGGTTCCATCCCCGGCATCTCATATGGTCCCCAGAGCACTGCCAGGAGTAATTCCTGAGTGCAGAGCCAGGAGTAACCCCTCAGCATTGCTGGGTGTGACACAAAAGAAAAAAAAAGTTAGTAAAAAGTTAAGTCCTAAAGCATCACCTAAAGGCTCAGAGCCCTTGAGCACATGCTTTTCCAGACACCTGGGATCTGTCCTCAGTACTGAATTTGGTCCTCCAAGCACTGCCAGTAGTGACTCCTGAGCAGAGTGAGGAGTGCTCTCTCATAACATCAGGTCTGACCCCCAACACCACCCCTACCCCCACGCCTTTCTAAAAAAATTCTTCATCTGAGAGGCTGGGGGAGGAGGGCAGGTCTTTGTTTTGATTTGATTTGGTTATTGTGTCACAGCTAGCTACACTCAGAGCTACTTCTGCTCTGTTCCCTGCAGAGCTCAGGAGACCATATGGGTACAGGGTATCGAACTTTGGTCAGCTGCAAGCAAGGCGAATAAATGCCCTTCCAGCCGAGTACTATCACTCCAGCCAAGTTTTTTGTTTTTTTAAACTACTAGTAATGTTTGATTTTTGCTTGTGTTTTGATCCCCTGATGGTGTTGGGGAACCATGTGGTGCCAGAGATGGCACGAACCAGGGCTCACACACCAAAGAATGCACTCTAGTCTTTAGGCAACTCCCTGGCCCTGTTACTAACATTTTAAAAGATTACTTGGTTATCAACTAAATCTTCCTTCCATGTATGAATTCCTACTTGTTTTCAGTGAGACCATAATTAGAGATAGATGTAACAAGAGTTATTTTCAGAATGCTTTGGCTTTATCAGCGGGAGCAATTCAGTTGGCCTCTTAAATGTGAAGAAGTCAGAGTTGGCCGCTCTCCTTCCTGAGGCCCTCCTGCTTTACCTGGTCTCATCTCGGAGCTCTGATCACAATATTTTGTGGCTGTATTTTACTTTTATTGTCTGACCCTCGAGGTGTTGTAGGTGTGGCTGAGGTGCCCCGCTGCATTGGCAGGTGGCAGACAGGAGACAGGCTTGTCTACACCCAGGGCTCTGTCCCATGGGCCCTGCATGGTTGATGGTCTGACATAGAAAAAAGACTGGGCCCCCTGGGATGAACCCAGAGCCACGGCAGAGCCCAGCAAGCTACCCGTGGTGTATTCGATATGCCAAAAACAGTAACAATAATGGACCTCATTCCCAACAAATGAGATATTACTGGTGCCCACTCGAGCAAATCGATGAACAATGGGAAGACAAGTGATACAAGTGATTTTACTTTAATTTACTTTATTTGTAGAAAATTAATTTACTTTAATTGTGCATAAAGAACACTTGATCATGAAGCAACACACTGTCCGGTGACATGAAAAAGAATACCTTGGAACCAAGGATGTAGCTTATAGTAAAAGCCTTTTTTTCCGCTTTCTCTTCTTCTCCTGCTTGTTTCAGGGCCACACAGTGGTACTTAGTGGCTCTTCCTTGCTCTCTGCATGGGCATGTGTGTGTGGGGGGACCCTGTAATGCTTGGGATCGAACCCAGGCCTTCTGAATTCAAAGTGTGAACTCCATCTCTAAACTCTGTTTGGCCTCTCCATGGTAGAAGCTTGATTTGTTTGTGTAAGTCTTGGATTCAATCTTTGGCACCTCCTCCCTGCTCCCTCCCCCACCACCTGTATGGGGCTGCTGGGGTCCCCCAACAATAGGTATAGGGAAATGAGTTCCCTATAACCCTGGGCTCAGCCGGCCCTATGTGGAAGCAACCCATGGAGCTGACCTCCTGGTAAGGGACTCGCCAGCCCCTGGCCGAGTCCAACAGGCTGGCCGAGTCCAACATTGCTCCAAGTGTTTGCTCTCATGAGCGGGGAGAGACCATGTTGACCTGACTCGGAGTGGAGTTTTGGGCCCTGCCCTTTTCCTCCGCCTCCATGCCAGTTGCCCCCGAAAGAGAGAGACCCACCCACGCCAGACTCAGCTAATTTGCAACCCCGGAAGAGATCCAGACCCATCCACTTCAGACCCACAGCTGCGCTGCTCGGGCCGGCCCCATGTGGAAGCAACCTATGGAGCTGACCTCCCGGTAAGGGCTCGGCCAGCCCCTGGCCGAGTCCAACATTGCTCCAAGGGTTTGCTCTCATGAGAGGGGAGAGACCATGTTGGCCTGACTTGGAGTGGAGTTTTGGTCCCTACCCTTTCCCTCTGTCTACATGCCAGTTGCCCTGGAAAGAGAGAGACCCACCCATGCCAGACCCACAGGTCCCTTGGTGCGCGGCCGCTTTGCAGCCACGCGATATTTTTAGAGGATCCTGATTTTAGCATAAGGTTCTTCCCAAGTTCTTTCACATTTATACATAGTAAACAGTTCTAGACAGGTTTTAACTGATACCAGCAAGCCTGGCAAGAAGCCAGAGCAAACCACACATCATGCAGTTAGTCATTCTCAACATCCAGACTCCATAGTTCCTCAGAGCTCCATCCAAGAGAAAACCTGATCTTCCCCCTTTAAGTTTCATCAGTAAATGCTCAGGTTGAGAGCCTTCTACTGAGACTATACCACCTACACGGTAAAGCCTGGCAAGCTACCCGTGTTTTATTTACTTATTATGCCAAAAACTAGAAACAATTATGGACCTCAGTTCCATGACGTGAAGAATGTTTTGGGCTCCTCCTGTCCCTGGAGCAAGTAGATGCCCTAGGGTTACACTTGCTTATGGCAGGACTAATGGAGATGTTACTAGTGCCCACTTGAGCAAATCAATGAACAATGGGAAGACAGTGACAGTGATACCCCCGAGGCTGGTGGGGGAATAGGTGAAAGCTCAGGGGTCCAGTGCAGTTCCAAAAGGCTTTTACTAATTACCAATAAAACAAGCTCTGCTTCTACAATCCAAGATAATGGGATTCTAGACCTCTAGTTGGTCAGAACC
Organism: Cryptotis parvus; assembly: GCA_021461705.1. Classification (NCBI taxonomy): domain Eukaryota; kingdom Metazoa; phylum Chordata; class Mammalia; order Eulipotyphla; family Soricidae; genus Cryptotis; species Cryptotis parvus. Next base: position 53,362 of record JAJIBD010008051.1, read on the forward strand.
TCGACCATGCACTCGGCCCAAATCTCCCACCAAAGTGGATGCTATACCTCAAGTCAGTCCCCTTGTGTATTCTAAAGCAATAATCCTTTCTTCAGGGAGGGTCGTGTCAACAAAGATCAACAAATCAGCTAGGTGAAGATGTAGGGTGGTGCCACACTTGTTTTAGGTCTAAACGATTAGGCCACGGACTAGATTATCTCTTATGTCAAAATACTGGTCAGAAAAGAGAGAGGGGGCTGTATAAAGAAATACGATAAGAAATAATCTTAATGGATAACATGAGAAGAAACACATCATCATTTCATGGACTTCATGCAATCTAGATGGTACCCACAGGGTTCTTCTTGTATATAATCTGCACCAGGGTGATTCTGAGTGTCTTGTCCTTACTAAAAGGGTCATTCTTGCCTGCTTGAGGGGAAAATAGTATGATTCTTCTTTAATCTTAAAGGTAGTCTCAACAGTAGCCAGGGTAGTACTGGTTAATTCTGGTAAATTCTAACTGTCCCACGCTGAGACCAATGGGTATTAGGAAGAATTGTGCCCCATCTAGATAACATTGAAATCATAGTAGAGATTGTAATGATATTTCAGAAATTATTCAGAGTCAAATGACTCCTGTAACTGCCACACCCTCTATCAGTGTTTATACAGAAGCGAGATCTCATTAGCATGAACCCTGGCTTAAGGACATGTAAGTAGCTTAAATTGTAAATAGTTAAATCGCAGAGTTCCCAAGTTAACCAGGCCTCATCATCCAATACCCCCAAAAAAGAGAAAAAAAACACCAGCCCTGGCTTTCAAGATTTTTGTTTTGAAATTTTATAGTAGTTAATAGTACAAAAATTTAAATTCTGTGTGATATATACTTGAGGGAAGGGGAGAAGATACTTAAAATACTTAGTCTTTTAAAAGTATAATGATCCCCGCGTACCACCAGGAGTAATTCCTGAGTGCAGAGCCAGGAGCAACCCCTGAGCATTGCTCATTGTGACCCAAAAAAGGCAAAACAGACAGAAAGACAGACAGACAGATAGATAAAAGGATAATGTTTTAATGAGTTTTTTTGGATTTGTTTGTTTGTTTTTTTTTTTGCTTTTTGGATGACACAGTTCAGGGGTCACTCCTGGCTCTTTGCTCAGGAATTACTTCTGGCGGTGCTCAGGGGACCATATGGGTTGCTGGAAATCGAGCCCTGCTTGGCTGCTTGCAAGGCAAACAACCTACTTTCTGTGCTATTGTTCCGCCCCGATAACGCTTTAATGGGCTGTGTCCTCAACACTTAGGGAAAAGGAGACTAGAGTCTTAGTTCTCACTGGTGAAGACTTTGAAATTTAATTAGTTGAAGCAATGATAAATCTGATTAATTTAGTGATATGATTAAGTCCATTATAAGTGATATTAGTACCATACGTTGTCTTTGAAAGCATTGTGGTTGGCTTACCAGTTAAGTTACTGAACATTCAGTGTTAATTTTATTCAGTGAATTAAACTGCTAGTAAACAGCCAGTGCATAACACATTCTAGTCTGTTGTGGAAGAATACTGAGAAATGAGGGAATACACATTTCCTTTGGTAACCAAGTCTGTGTTGGAAGTTGTTTGCATTGTGTCTCTAACCCAGCTCAGAACCAATTTGGGGTAACAGATATGTGGCAGAGGAAGTTTCTGTGCAAGTGCAGTGAGCAGTTAGCACAGAGCATGTTGGGCATGTTGTGTTGCAGTTGGGCAAGTGCATTTAACATAATTTCAGTAACATCCTCAAGTGTATTTTGTCAAGTACATAACTGGATTTGGGCCCTAGGGGATAATACATGGTTTTGTTGACACAGTGTTCTGATTTCCTCACCTTCAGCACAACCTTCAGGCAGCTTATCTCTGTCTCTAAGTGAGTGTCATTGTAACTGTCCCTTGCCTATCAGCATATTTGACTCTCTGAATCCAGGTCCCAAGAATGCACCCAATTCCTCTAAGTTCTAGTGAAAAAATACTTCTAAAGTTTTTCCTTATTGTTCCACTCTGTGTATTCCTTATGCTCACCTCTGAGCCTTTGGGATTTGGGAGAACACTGTGCCCTTTATTCTATGATTGTGCCCAAGGCTGACCCAGCGGTAGACCACTGGGGGCCTTGGTGACAGTAGGGATAAGGCTGCAGAGAATCTCTTTTCACCTTCCCGTGTTCATATAGAGTTTTCTTAGTTTATGATCTTCTTAATGATAATAAATATGGGAATGGGCATGTAAGAATCATCTTAAAGGCACACGTTGTTCATATTGATCAGTGAAGGATTTGTCGCAGGGGTTGATCTGATGGTCGCTCTGAGTCCTGCCCTGTCCCCTCGCTTGGACAGGTTTGAGCAGTGGGAAGAGTGTGGTTTTGTGAATAGACGTTGGCAGAATGTATATGTATAAATTCAGAACCTTATTTTTTACTTCTTTTTCATAGGAATTCGAAAAAGAACTAAATGATATTCGATTTGACTTTACTCCGGGAGAGGTGAGGCATTGCATATGAAATAACTTTTCATTTATTATCAAAGAAATATTTTCTTATGTTATTAAAAATGTTCCCAGTTCAGAGGTTTATGGTTTTGCGGGGCAAGGCACATCTTAATTCAGTCAAATGCAGTTTATTACGCCAAGGAGATAGCTCAAAGGGCGGGGTTGGTGTAGCCCCCAAAAGACAGCTTATATGTTGCTGACTTCATTTAGAACACCTAATCTAAGACAGATGGTAACGAGAATGGCTCTAATTTATAGCTCATAAAACCATTTATTAAGTGTTATCAAATTTCAAAGTACCTCCTGGGGGAAAGATGATTTATCCCCACTGTTTAGCTAAAGTCACTTGTTGCATTTGCAAAGCTGGAAAGAGGCGTAAGCTGGGATTCAGATCCAGTTTTGTGAGACAGTGGTTCTCACTCCTCATCAGACACGCAGAAGAAACAAGGCTGGGAGTCTGGTGCCCCAGACTGCACTCAAGCACCATCTCTCATGAATTTTGGATGCAACCTGGATGTGAAAAGATCATGGCTTGTTCTTAGGCTTGAGACTAAAGCACTGTTCTCAGGCCTACAGGTCTTCACTTACATCGCGGCTCAGGGTTTGTAAGGCGCACCGGAGTAGGCTTGCCTCTACAGGACATTCATACCTGTGCATCGGCATTTTGCCAGCAACGCCCTGCACCTGTCTAAATAGCATTATTATTTGGGAAGTTCTTTACCTTAAGTTGGTATTTGCCATCTGACTGATAAGGGACTCTGCCCTCTAGCTAGTCCTATGAGTTCCAAGCTTGAGATCACTCCAGTAGTAGGAACAACCTTTTGTGTTGGGGGAAGACCCATCTGCCTTCCTTGTTCTGTGAATCTGTGTCTAGCTGGGGTCCCGCGTCTCAGAAAGGTTGTAGGGAGAAGTGTGACAAGCACAGACCACCTTTCTCTTTGTCTTTGCAGATACAGCAGAGGGTGTCTCTCAGGAACTCATTTCTGCTGGCCTGGTTGATGGAAGGGATTTAGTAATAGGTAACTACTTTCAGGCCCTAGAACTAAATCTGGGGATTCTCAGGATGCATATTGACTTTGACAAAAACATGCATGTATTTGGAACATTTCCTTACCAAAACAAAAATCTCACTCTGAGTTTGCTTGTGACTGCTGAGGCTAGCACGTGAAGCACACCGGTCTCTGAGAATCCTTGGTAGACGTGACAGTCAGAGGTTAAAGTGAGTTTGCTCTTATCAGAGCCATTTTGGGGAATGAACTCTGTCCAACAGCATCTTTCGGTTTAGTCCTAGGAAAAGCAGGAAGCAAAGTATGGGCAGAGGCACATGACCGCTGTAGGGGAAGTCCTGGACTCAGGCAGCGCTTCCCAGAGCAGGGAGCACCACCCCAGGAGGGAACTGGGCTGATGGGGAGGGGAGCAGGGGGTGCTTTCTGTTCAATGAAAGATTTCCAGGGAGGGGCCGGAGCGATAGCACAGTGGGTAGGGCATTTGTCTTGTATGCGGTCGACCCGGGTTCCCCGGCATCCCTTTATGGTCCCCTGAGCACCGCCAGGAGTAATTCCTGAGCGAAGAGCCAGGAGTAACTCCTGAGCATTGCCAGGTGTGACCCAAAAAAGCCTGAAGGAAGAAAGGAGAGGGAGGGAGGGAGGGAGGGAGGAAGGGAGGGAGGGAGGGAGGGAGGGAGGGAGGAAGGGAGGAAGGGAGGAAGGGAGGAAGGGAGGAAGGAAGGAAGGAGGGAGGAGAGGGAGGGAGGAAGGGAGGGAGGGAGGAAGGGGAGGGAGGGAGGAAGGAAGGGAGGGAGGAAGGGAGGGAGGAAGGAAGGAAGGAAGGAAGGAAGGAAGGAAGGAGGGAGGGAGGGAGGGAAGGAAGGAAGGAAGGAGGGAGGGAGGGAAGGGAAGGGAGGGAGGGAGGGAGGGAGGAAGGAAGGAAGGAAGGAAGGAAGGAAGGAAGGAAGGAAGGAAGGAAGATAAATTTCCAGGGAGATACTGAGTGATTGATCATTGATATTTCTGAAAGGGGTCAGTAGGCCAGAGATCTAGCTTGGGAGCCTCTGGGCTAGGGCACGTCAGCACAGTTTTCTGTCAAGGGTCAGAGAGTAAGTAATGGAGCTTTGTGTGCCTCTTTCTGCTCTGGCATCAAGAAACCATCCTTTGTCACAAGCAGAAGAGAGACAGGGACCTCATTTGCTGACTGCCAGTCTAGGGCCATGCACAGGCACATAGGTAAATCATTCCTCTTCTGCCTATGAGTCTGCCCCTAGGTTAATACGTCAGCTTTTACTAGTTTGTCTGGACAGTCATTCAAGGTTTATTTGTGCTACTTGGAAACAAGTTTAAAAATGACTTTCAGGGCCAGAGCGATAGTCAAAGGGTAGGGCGTTTGCCTTGCACGCGGCCGGCCCATGTCGGCCTGGGTTTGATCCCCGGCATCCCATATGGTCCCCGAGCACCGCCAGGAGTAATTCCTGAGTGCAGAGCCAGGAGAAACACCTGAGCATTGCCGGGTGTGGCCCAAATAAGCAAAAAAAAAAAAAAAAAAAGACTTTCAGGGCTCACATATGGCTCAGCAGCAGAGGACCTGAATTTATTCTCTGACAGGCTCTGGGTCAGAGAATAACTGGCTCCCGGCCACCGTGGCAGAAATATCTACTCACTCACCCCAAGCACCAGGCTGTTGTCTTTGAAAAGACATTTTCAGTGGGGGAATGAATGATTATCTTCTTCCTTCCAGTTTGATTGTACATGGAAGAGTCTAAACTATTTTTAAAGTTTTAAAAAATTTGGTTGAAAGTGGATTAACTTAGCTTCTCATTGCTCTTTTTATTTCTGTGATTACAGTGGCAGCTAATTTGCAGAAAATTGTGGAAGAACCTCAGTCAAATCGATCTGTCACTTTCAAACTGGTATTCGTCCCGTCCCCTCATTAAACTGTCTTATGTTTTGTTACACTAGCAGCTTCTGTAGACCATATTCCTTGAGTGACAAGAATGTTAGACATAGTGGATTATGTTCATTGAGCACCCCAAGATCCTGCGCTGACAGTTCTCCTGGAATGGGCCTCCTTTCACTTCTCCCTTCAAGGAAACTACCTGTCCCAGGCTTGTGACTATTCTTCCAGAGAGTGCTAGCCATTAGTGTGACTCGACCTTTATACTGACCCTGTATTTTCGGGTAGAAATACATCTATCTCCTGTTTGTCTCCCAAGGCCCTGCTGCCCAGCTCCTTCCCACAGTCCCCATAATAGTTTTAATTGCTATACTTTTGTCAGTAAATACCTACACCGTCTCATTTTGTTTTCTTCTTAGGCATCTGGTGTTGAAGGTTCAGATATTCCTGATGATGGTAAACTAATAGGATTTGCCCAGCTCAGCATCAGCTAGACCAAGGCCCTGAAAGAGGCGGCCCAAGGAGACTCCACACATGCGTCTCTCTTTTGCTTCTGTTGGCTTCAACCCACTACTGCCAAAGAACCCAGCAACACACCTCCCAGCAAAGAGCTTTAGAGGTCTTTCTTTACGTCCCTCCTGCCATCAACCCCCGTGTTTCCCTGCAGGGAAAGGAAAATTGGATCACCGGTGGCCGGCATCCCTTTAAAGAGTTCCGTTAACCAATTGCCTCTGTCCCCTGCCTTCCTCCATCCATGTCGTGGCCCCAGGAGGCAGCTCTGTCCTCTCGTCGCAGTGACTGCTGGCATGGGGCGCAAAGGTGCAGCTCTGTGGACTCTCCTTCCTGCCCCTCTCCCACCCTGGCCAGTGGGAGCATCTGGGCTTGTCTCCACCGCTGAAGTAGCAATTAGAACCTGGAACCCAGAGAGTTTTAATTTAGTGGGATTTTTTTTTTTAATGAGGGAGGTGGTTTGTTTCAGGTTTTTTTGGTAGGTTTTATTTGTTTTGCCTCTGATGTGAATTCTAGCATCATTTATTAGGAAAAGCACAACCTCAGATAGAGGCAACCCAAACTCTATTCTTGTTTTGTTCATGCTTTTTCTAAGCATTTTGCCGGAGCTGCTCTCAGGCACCCCTCATCGTTGCTCCCGCCTAGAAGGGGCCTTAGCCTTAACTTCAGCTGGTGCAAAACGTCGGACTGGAGTCGCACTTCAGCCACTGGATCCTTCACAGGGGAACTTTGCACTGTTTTTAGAGAAAACATCAAGTTTTTAAAAATTAATTTTCCGGTGTTTCTTGAATAGGAAAAATCATATCATTGTGCAAGTATTTATTTTTCAAATCTAAAAGAAATGCAATTGGAGAAAAAGTGCTCCTTGATCCTCCCTTGAGTCAGTCGCCTGCCTCTACGTGGTGAGGAAACGCGAGACTGAGACTTGCTGGCCCAGAGGCTGCCTTCTGCCCTCTCTGCACTGACCCTCTGGAAGGGCCACACTTCCACGCTGCACCGGACCCAGGATGGAAAGTGAAACCACATGTGCCGTGACCTTTCGGATTTGTGAATGGACAGTGTTCATTTGATTTTCTACAGAAATAATATAAACGATTCTTTTGGTTAAAAAAGTGCACTCATAATGCAATATGTGAATAATCAGTGGGGTTGATTTTTTTTTTTTTTGTCCTACTGTTTCACAATCAAAACTTTGTTTAACCGGCTTTGTATATGAAAGAGATACTCGATCTGGCCTTAAAATAGCTCTTGGAGGTGGACTCTTTCCCCGTGAAGAGAGAAGAGTTTCCTCTTAGAGAAATAATCTAGTCCTTTCCATCATGGTTGGTTTGTAGGTAACAAGATTACCATCCCTATTTCTTAAAAACTTTGAGTATCTCTGGAGGCTTTTTTTTTCACACTGACTTGCTGGTTTTTGTTTGTTTGTTTGTTTGTTTCTTCTTAGTAGTTTTAGATGTGGGCTTTCTTTTGCCTGCTGTGGATCAGAGTGGATGCTAGTGAGGATGGGGAAAGAGTCAGGGTGAGAGTGGGAGGAATGTGGATCAGGAGGGTCTGAGTCTGGAGAGGGAAGATTGATGTGCTTGCTGGAAAGATCTTTAGCTTTTATTTTTTTTTAAGGGTTGGGAGGGGTAACAAGGTCAGGAAGATGGGAATAAGGATTGAGAAAGAGATACTTTTTCTTGGGGTGGACACCATATTTTACTTGTTTATGTTAGAGTCAAACAAGCCATCCTAATCTTATAAATCCAGGGGGTGGTGGTGCTGTGCTCCGGCTTCCTTTGGGGATGATCTGGTACCCAGACTGGGAGAAAGCCGCAGCCTAGCCCCTGCCGAAGTGTCTCTGGTAGCCCTTACCATGGGTTGCAGGTGACAGACACAGCACTGGACGTGAGCTGGGACTTTTTCTTCTCCGTTCATTTTTTGTTGCTCTGCTGGGAGTTAGGAGTTGGACTCCAAGCCGAGGACAGTGTTAATTCTGTATGATGTGTGGTGGACTCTCTTTGCTGACTTGTACAGTGGTCTAAGAAATAAGAAAAGAGAAACTGCCCACATGGGGCAGCGTGTGAGCTGGTGCGAAGCTCCTGTCTCTCCCAAAATGGTAGTTCAGGACAGACGTTTGTCCCAGGGTGCCTAGGACCCTCCGGTGCCTGGGAGAGGGACTGATTTAGCACAAGGTAACGTGCCAATGCTGTTTGTGAAACGTATGGTCTTTCTACATAACTAATAGGTTTGTTGGTTTTTTGCTTAAGTTTTGAACCAAATCCTAGAGCCAGCAGATACTGTTGAATAATCTGGACAATAGAATTACGGTGTATCAATAAAGGGAGGTTCCTCCTTATGACTTATGCTAGATTATGGAAGATGTAAAATATTTGACTTTTTCTCCTTTTTTTTTTTGAACTTTGTATTTTCTTGCATGTTTCTCTCATTTTTAACCAATAAAAGAGTAAATTGTCTGTGGTGGTGTAAAGATTCTTTAATGGCTGTTGGTGGGAAGCAATGCGAACTTGGTCAGAGAGTCATTAGAATCTTAAGATTTTTATACAAATAGAGAAAAACCTGGGCCAGAGAGGGTTCAACTGGCCAAGCACACACTTAGCGTGCAGGTCCCATTGTTCCGCAGCAACAAGTTTGTAAAAACTTTTGGTCCTTGGGGCCGGAGCGATAGCCCAGCAGGTAGGGCGTTTGCCTTAGCGCCGGCCGGCCTGTGCCGGCCCGGGTTCGAATCCTGGCATCCCATATGGTCCCCCGAGCACCGCCAGGAGTAATTCCTGAGTGCAGAGCCAGGAGTAACCCTGAGCGCCGCCGGGTGTGACCAAAAAGCAAAAAAAAAAAAAAAAAAAAAAAACTTTTGGTCCTTCTCCACACCACAGTGTGACCTCAAAGCTCGGAGCTGGGGATAGCCCCTGAGTGCCATCAATGTTACTCAAAAACAACCAATACTTCCCCCTATCTCCCCCCCCATAAAAGTTATGTGTACAAGGTACACATAAACTTTAAAAGCTTATATTGAGGGGGCCGGAGTGATAGCCCAGCGGGTAGGACGTTTGCCTTGCACGCAGCCGACTCATGCTGGCCCGGGTTCGATCCCGGCATCCCATATGGCCCCCCGAGCACCGCCAGGAGTAATTCCTGAGTGCAGAGCCAGGAGAAACCCCTGAGCATTGCCGGGTGTGACCCAAAAAAGCAAAAAAAAAAAAAAAAAAAAGCTTATATTGAGGACCGGAGTGATAATTCAGCAGGTAGGGCATTTGCCTTGCACGCCGACCCAGGTTTGAAAAGTGTATATTGAGGGTCGGAGCAATAGTACAGTGGGTAGGGCATTTGCCTTGCATGCGGCCGACCTGGGTACAATCCCTGGCATCCCATATGGTCCCCTGAGCACCACCAGAAGTAAGTCCTGAGAGCAGAGCTAGGGGTAACCCCCTGAGCATTGCCAGGTGTAACCCAAAAAGCAAAAAAAAGTGTATATTGAGGGGGCTGGAGCAGTAGTACCGTTGGTAGGGTGTTTGCCTTGCACACAGCCGACCCAGGTTCGATCCCGGCATCCCATATGGTTCCGTGAGCACTGACAGAGTAATTCCTGGGTGCAGAATCAGGAGGGAACTCCTGAGCATCAGCAGGTGTGACCCAAAGAGAAAAAAATGTAAAGTTTATTTTTTTTTTGGGTCACACCCAGCAATGCTCAGGAGTTACTCCTAGCTCTGCACTCAGGAATGACTCCCTGGTTGTGCTCAGGGGGACCATATGGGATCCCAGGGATTGTACCCAGGTCGGCCGCATGCAAGGCAAATGCCCTACCTGCTGTGCTATTGCTCTGACCCCTCAATATACACTTTTTTTCTTGCTTTTTGGGTCACACCTGGCAGTGCTCAGGGGTTACTCCTGGCTACAGCCCTACCTGCTGTGCTATCGCCTCTGGCCCCTGGTATCACTGTATCACTGTCTTTCCCGTTCATCATCGATTTGCTCGAGCGGGCACCAGTAGCATCTCCATATGACCTGTCTCATGCAAGTAGAGCCCAAGGACACCTGCTTGCTCCAGGAACATAAAGAGCCTCAAACCATTCCATCAGGTCATGGGAATGAGGTCTATAATTGTTACTGGTATCTGGCATATCAAATACGACACAGGTAGCTTGCCAGGCTCTGCCGTCGGGGTAACATACTCTTGTAGTCATCTCAAAATCCAGCATTTATTGATGAACCGCGCTGCTGCGGACCGCGCGAAGCTGCGCTGTGATAGGCTGGTCTGCTGGGTGGAGTTCTGACAAGGGAGAAGTCCGGATGTGGGAAATGGAGGTCCTCATGGAGTGGGGGGTCGTCTGGCTTGTTGTGAGGCTCTGCTGGGGTGGCAGGCCAGGGCTAGAACCTGCCATCCCTCCTGGATGCCACATGAGCGGCTGGGCACAGTAAGAGCCAGTAGCAGCTCTGCCCCATGTCTGTCTCTGGATCAGCATACCTGGGCCGGATTAAAAAAGACTGCAGCAGGGGCTGGAGCGATAGCCCAGCGGGTAGGGCGTTTGCCTTGCACGCAGCCGCCCATGCCGGCCCGGGTTCGATACCCGACACTCATATGGTCCCCGAGCACCGCCAGGAGTGATTTCTGAGTGCAGAGCCAGGAGTAACCCCTGAGCATCGCCGGGTGTGACCCAAAAAGCAAAAAAAAAAAAAAAAAAAGACTGCAGCAGGGTGGATCTTGATGAGCCGGGCTGTGATAGGCTGGTCTGCTGGGTGGAGTTCTGACGAGGGGGAAGTCCGGATGTGGGAAATGGAAGTCCTCATGGAGTGGGGGGGTTGTCTGGCTTGTTGTGAGGCTCTGCTGGGGTGGCGGGCCAGGGCTAGAACCTGCCATCCCTCCTCTGGGCGCCGCATGAGCGGCTGGGCACAGTGAGAGCCAGTAGCAGCTCTGCTCCCGTAAAGTTTTTATTTATCTGGGCATTTTCTAGACTAACCAAAGACCATTGAGGAAACAAATCTCAAAAAGTATAAGATCTGCCCCAAATCTGGTCATCTGGGCAATGTAAATCCATTGTTTTTTTTTTTTTTCTCTAGCATTTCTTCTTGTGTTATGAGATCTGGCGTCCAAGCCAGATTTGAGCCATTGGTGGTCCCTTCTGAAAAGTTCAGAGCAAGGCTTATCGAGTTTTATATTAGATTTTTTGGGTCTTCTCTCTAGTCTTTTCATCCATCTCCTGGATAAATAATCTCCCTGGCCATAATTCTTGCCTTCTAGAAGGTGGCCTTTGAGCCAGGGCAGGAGTGCTTGTAGCTTCCTTCTGATACTTCACAGTACAAGTTTAAGCCTTGAAGTTACGAGATCATACCTGAATTTGCTCTCAAGATAAGCAGGTTGCATAAGTGGACTCTGACTCC
>JAJIBD010008052.1:0-68463 GCA_021461705.1 Cryptotis parvus
ATGAATAACGGGATTCAAGTGATCAAGTGATCAAGTGATATATATAAATTTATATACATATTATGATACCAATATCCAAGGTCAGGTGAATTATGGATCAGGAGGTCTTGTCAAAGGTGGAAATTACCACAAATGTGTGGGAGTCAGAGGTTAGGTAAGACAGAGACGGGAACAGTGTGCAAATAATTGTCGAAAGTGCTAATACCAACCTAGGAACTGAGCATCAAGTACAGGCAAAATGATACACATGATAACCTCTAAATGTATGTATTGCAATCCACAATGTATAAAGAGAAGGAAGAGAGAAAGAGAGAAATTGAAAGTGAAAGAGAGAAAAGAAATAATAACCTGCCATAGAGGCAGGCTGGGGGAGGGGAGAGAATTGGGGACATTAGTGGTGGGAAATGGGCACTGGTGGAGGGATGGGTGCCGGAACACTGTATGATTGAAACCCAAACATGAACATCTTTGTAATTGTATATCTCAAAGGTTGTATAATAAAATATTTAAAAAAAGAAAAGAAATGAATTTTATGTACAAGTTCCAAACTATCAAAATAAACTTCTTTGACTCTGATGAGAGAGAGACACAGAGACAGAGACAGAGACAGAGAGATAGGAGGCCCGAAAAGGCCCAGTGAGACGCTGGGCACAGAACCTCAGAAAATCACAGTCGCTGGACAGGCAGGTGGACGTTTGGGCATGCCTTAAAGAGAAGCAATCAACATTTCACACGGTGAGAGAAGATGAAAGATTCAAAGAACTCTTTAACGTGGGAAAAATATCACAGAATCAGGAGCCTGTGGAACAAATCAAAATACAAATTACATGTGTTGTAAAATACAGATAATTGGAGTCCCCAAGGAGAGGAGAAAAAATTGAAAAATGAAAGGCTGGAATTTTGAAAATTTGGTAAAGAACATAAATTCATAGAGGCAAAGACTTTAGCACACCAAGAAGAATAAGTTGTGAAAAAATAAATAAGTAACCGCCCGCAGGCACATCACAGACAAACTTTTAACACCAAAAATGAAATGGAAATCTTGAAAGCTGACAAAAAATTATATATTACATCCAAGGAAATGATTAAGAGACTGCTGAGTTTTCATTTTTAGAAAACGCAGTCCAGAAAATAGTGGAACAACAGTTAAAAAGTGCTGAGAGAAAGATCTATCAACCATAAATTTAATATTCAGTGAAAAAATCATTCAAGAATGAAGGCAAACGAAAAGACACTTTCATATAAAATAAATCTAAGACAATTCCCTTGCCAGATTACTTTCATTATAAGAAATTCTAAAGAATGTTCTTCCTTGAGACAGAAGGCAATTAACATCGGGAAAGCCGGATCTCGGGAGAGAGGGGCGTCGCGAGGAGCAGAAATGGGCAGATTATAAAAGACTTTCCCTCTTAATTACCTCAGACTTCATGTGACTGCTTACAGCTAAATTTACAGCATTGTCTTGCGAGGTTTATAGCATAAATCGCGGTAATGCACATGGCAACTCTCCCGTAAAACACGGGGGAAGGGAGTCAACGTACTTAGACCGTTGTAAAGTTCCATATTTTACTCCAAGGAGGAGCAGATTCGGCCCAGAGAGCGGAGCTGGAGAGCAGCGCCGCGCTGAGACAGGGCAAATGACAACAGAGTGGAAGGACGCGGTCCGGAAGCAGGGAAAGGAAGCATGTTTCAACGGTGATGAGAGGTCTGTCGGAGCAAAGGAGCGTTGACAATGACAATTGCCTGAGAATAACCCTGAGACCTAGTAGCGAAGTGTTTGCCTCTTTGGGGCCACACCCAGCAGCGCTCAAACAACCCAGTGAGGGGGGCCCAAACCCGCACCCAGACCTGCTGAGAATGGGCCCCTCAGCGCCAACGGCTGAGGAAGCAACACAGGGCAGAGAGTCGCCAGCCAGCCTGAGGTGAGGGGAGGCCACGTCCAGGCCGCAACAGGAGTCCGCAGCCCAGACTTCCCATGAAAGACATCATGCCCAGCTTTCCACACGGCAAAGGCCTGACACAGCCCAAATGGGCTGGCTAAGCTCAGGGACAAGCGCTGGTCAGGGAGAACGGCACAGCTGGAGCCCCGGGCTGCCGACAGTGAGAACCCCAGAGCAAAGACCCCAGGGACAGAGGCCATCAGGAGGGACAGGGGCCATCGGGAGGGGACAGGGGCCATCGGGAGGGACAGAGGCCATCAGGAGGGACAGGGGCCATCGGGAGGGACAGAGGCCATCAGGAGGGACAGAGGCCATCAGGAGGGACAGGGGCCATCGGGAGGAGGGACAGGGGCCATCGGGAGGGACAGGGGCCATCAGGAGGGGACAGGGGGCCATCGGGAGGGACAGAGGCCATCAGGAGGGGACAGGCCATCGGGAGGGACAGAGGCCATCGGGAGGGACAGAGGCCATCAGGAGGGACAGGGGCCATCGGGAGGGACAGAGGCCATCGGGGGACAGAGGCCATCAGGAGGGACAGGGCCATCGGGAGGGACAGAGGCCATCAGGAGGGACAGAGGCCATCAGGAGGGACAGGGGCCATCGGGAGGGACAGGGCCATCGGGAGGGACAGGGGCCATCGGGAGGGACAGGGGCCATCGGGAGGGGACAGAGGCCATCAGGAGGGACAGGGGCCATCGGGAGGGACAGAGGCCATCAGGAGGGACAGAGGCCATCCAGGAGGGACAGGGGCCATCGGGAGGGACAGGGGCCATCGGGAGGGACAGGGGCCATCGGGAGGGACAGAGGCCATCAGGAGGGACAGGGGCCATCGGGAGGGACAGGGGCCATCAGGAGGGACAGGGGCCATCAGGAGGGACAGAGGGCCATCGGGAGGGACAGGGGGCCATCGGGAGGGACAGGGGGCCATCGGAGGGACAGAGGCCATCAGGAGGGACAGGGGCCATCAGGAGGGACAGGGCCACCAGGAGGGACAGGGCCATCAGGAGGGACAGAGGCCATCGGGAGGGACAGGGGCCATCAGGAGGGACAGAGGCCATCAGGAGGGACAGAGGCCATCGGGAGGGACAGGGGCCATCGGGAGGGACAGAGGCCCATCAGGAGGGACAGGGGCCATCAGGAGGGACAGGGGCCATCAGGAGGGACAGGGGCCATCAGGAGGGACAGAGGCCATCGGGAGGGACAGGGGGCCATCAGGAGGACAGGGGGCCATCAGGAGGGACAGGGGCCATCAGGAGGGACAGGGGCCATCAGGAGGGACAGAGGCCATCCGGGAGGGACAGAGGCCATCAGGAGGGACAGGGGGCCATCGGGGAGGACAGGGGCCATCAGGAGGACAGAAGCCAGCGGGAAGGACAGAGGCCAGTGGGAGGGACAGGGGCCATCGGGAGGGACAGAGGCCATCAGGAGGGACAGGGGCCATCAGGAGGGACAGAGGCCATCGGGAGGGACAGGGGCCATCAGGAGGGACAGGGGCCATCAGGAGGGACAAGGGGCCATCAGGAGGGACAGGGCCATCAGGAGGGACAGAGGCCATCGGGAGGGACAGAGGCCATCAGGAGGGACAGGGGCCATCGGGAGGGACAGAGGCCATCGGGAGGGACAGAGGCCATCGGGAGGGACAGAGGCCATCAGGAGGGACAGGGGCCATCGGGAGAGACAGGGGCCATCAGGAGGGACAGAAGCCAGCGGGAAGGACAGAGGCCAGTGGGAGGGACAGGGGCCATCGGGAGGGACAGAGGCCATCAGGAGGGACAGGGGCCATCGGAGGGACAGGGGGCCATCGGGAGGGACAGAGGCCATCGGGAGGGACAGGGCCATCGAGGAGGGACAGGGGCCATCGGGAGGGACAGGGGCCATCGGGAGGGACAGAGGCCATCGGGAGGGACAGGGGCCATCGGGAGGGACAGGGGCCATCGGGAGGGACAGAGGCCATCGGGAGGGACAGGGGCCATCGGAGGGACAGGGGCCATCGGGAGGGACAGGGCCATCGGGAGGGACAGAGGCCATCGGGAGGGACAGAGGCCAGCGGGAGGGACAGGGGGCCATCGGAGGGACAGAGGCTATCAGGAGGGACAGAAGCCAGCGGGAAGGACAGAGGCCAGCGGGAGGGACAGGGGCCATCGGGAGGGACAGGGGGCCATCGGGAGGGACAGGGGCCATCGGGAGGACAGAGGCCATCAGGAGGGACAGAAGCCAGCGGGAAGGACAGAGGCCATCAGGAGGGACAGAGGCCATAGGAGGGGACAGGGGCCATCAGGAGGGCCAGAGGCCATCGGGAGGGACAGAGGCCATCGGGAAGGACAGGGGCCATTGGGAGGGACAGGGGCCATCGGGAGGGACAGCGGCCGTCGGAGGAGGACAGAGTGGCAGGAGGGAGGGAGCCCTGGGCAGGCAGACAGGAGCCTCTGACTGACCTAGCTCTGCTGCGGTCCCCGCTGGAGCTCAGGAGCTGCTGGCAGAGAGCAGAGGAAGGTGCCACGGCCACGGCAGCCTCTTCCCAGAAGTACAGGCTCCGCTCACCTGCAGCACCTGTGGTCAGCTATGAGGGTGTGTCCCAGGACAGCAGGTCATAGGGGCCCGGGAGGGTCAGCTCAGGGCCCCAAAAAGATCAGAGCTGGTAGTGTGTGGCGGAGCAGCAGCTAAGCTGAGTCGTCTGAAATCCGGGAGCTTGGGAGCAGTGAGGCAGCCCGCAACAGGATGAGGAGAGTCAGGCCCACACAGGACTGGAGAGAGAGTCAGGCCCACACAGGACAGGAGAGAGAGTCAGCCCCACACAGGATGAGGAGAGTCAGGCCCACACAGGACTGGAGAGAGAGTCAGGCCCACACAGGACGGGAGAGAGAGTCAGGCCCACACAGGACGGGAGAGAGAGTCAGGCCCACACAGGACGAGGAGAGAGTCAGGCCCACACAGGACGAAGAGAGAGACTCAGGCCCACACAGGATGAGGAGAGAGAGTCAGGCCCACACAGGACTGGAGAGAGAGTCAGGCCCACACAGGACGGGAGAGAGAGTCAGGCCCACACAGGACGGGGAGAGAGAGTCAGGCCCACACAGGACGGGGAGAGAGAGTCAGGCCCACAGGATGGAGAGAGTGTCAGGCCCAACAGGACGAGGAGAGAGTCAGGCCCACACAGGATGAGGAGAGAGTCAGGCCCACACAGGACGGGAGAGAGAGTCAGGCCCACACAGGACGAGGAGAGAGTCAGGCCCACACAGGATGAGAGGAGAGAGTCAGGCCCACACAGGACGGGGAGAGAGAGTCAGGCCCACACAGGACGAGGAGAGAGTCAGGCCCACACAGGACGGGAGAGAGAGAGTCAGGCCCACACAGGATGAGGAGAGAGTCAGGCCCACACAGGACGGGAGAGAGTCAGGCCCACACAGGACGAGGAGAGAGTCAGGCCCACACAGGACGGGGAGAGAGAGTCAGGCCCACACAGGATGGGAGAGAGTGTCAGGCCCAACAGGACGAGGGAGAGAGTCAGGCCCACAGGATGAGGAGAGAGTCAGGCCCACACAGGATGAGGAGAGAGAGTCAGGCCCACACAGAACGGGAGAGTCAGGCCCACACAGGACGGGGAGAGTCAGGCCCCACAGGACGGGAGAGTCAGGCCCACACAGGACGGAGAGAGTCAGGCCCACACAGCACGGGAGAGCGAGTCAGGCCCATACAGATGGGGAGGGAGACTCAGGCCCTCACAGGACGGGAGAGAGTCAGCCCCACATGGGATGAGGAGGTGTCAGTCCCGGGACAAAACCAGGCTCAGAAGGGACGACTCGGCGCCACGATGCTGGCAGGACAATCCCGACATAGGTTTGTTGGCAATGGACACACCTGCCCACCTGCCGTGGAGGTCGCAGTCAGTTCCTCCCACCCCTGGTGCCCTAGGAAGCCAGTGGTGAAATTACCACCTCACCCATGTGTAGGCCCAGGCGTGGTGGGCAGAACCGTCCAGGCCGGGCCAGGCCCTGTGTGTGCTGCGTGGACCGGGCAGGCTGCAGGGGAGCCCCACCCTAAGGCAGAGCAAAGGCAGGGGGCGACAGGCACAGGGAGAGCAGCTCAGGGCCCTGCCTGGCACCCCCACCCACCTGGCCCTTCCACTCAGGGGCGGCTTCTCTGTGGGGGCATCCAACCTCACAGGAGCCTCCCAAGCCGAGTGACCAGGAGAGCCAAGCCCGGGGTCGGCCAAGTGACTGCTTCCGCCACGAGCAGTGGGGCGCTCCCAGCAGGGTCACCCACGGTCTGGGGGGTTCCAGCAATGTAGGGCAGGAGTGGTCTGGAAATCACGCCGTCTCCCCCAAATGGTCCATCTCTGGGCGGACAGTCAGTCACCCCAGGCACAGCTGCCCACTCCCTCTGCTCGGCCAGCACCAGCCCCCAGTGGGCTCTCTGGGCATTGGCGGCCTCGTCCCCTCCCCCGTGTCTGTGGGCCGCAGCCCGGCAGCCTTCCTCAGAACTTGAGTGTGCTCGGCTCCGAGGCTTCCTGCCGGCAGGAACGTTGCCCTTACATCTGGCGAAGTCAGTTTTCATCAAAAGGCTTCAGTGCTCCCAGGGGCCCAGGTGTTGCTGTGTGGCCAGGGCCCACTCGCTCTCCCGCTCTCGACTCTGCCAAGCACTGCAAAGAAAATCTGCCCACACAGAGGCCCCGCGAGCTCCCTGCTCTGAGCGGCTCCACGGGGGAAGGGGGCATCCCCTACGCGTGGAAAAGGTGCTTATGCCAAACGCCAGAGAAATCTCTCATGCATAAGAAACTCAGCCTCCCTTTGAAAAGTGAATGTCCCCCAAAGGGGTGGGCAGCAACCTGCTTTGAAAGAAAGGCCCTGGAGCATAAGGAAGCCTGGGCAGTGTGACTCGATTTCAACCGAGGCAGAGTCACACGTGGAGCCAAAACGGTTCCAGAAACGGCTGCGCTGGCCGCATTACGGCAGGACTCTCACCGCCTGCCTTGGGATGCGCAACAAATTGCTCAAAACTGGTAGCAACTCTTTGAATTTGGAGGCGAAACTGGATGGGAGGGATCAAAGAGGTGAGAGGGGAGGGTGCGGGGAGGTGAGCGGGGGAAGGGAGAAGGGGGGCTGCTCTGGCCAGGGGCAGCTGGAGGGGCAGTAACATGACGGCTTTGACGTCAGCCAGTGGCAGAGACCCCGGCACTGATCAGGTCAGCAGGGCCACAGGAGGACGTCGGAAGCGTCATCGACTACACAGCAGACACAGCCTCATCTGGAGACACGCACCGGTACAGCAGGGCAGACCCGGGGTCTGACACAGGAAACACCACAGGAACCAAGGACAGTGGACTGGAAACAGGGCCGCGAGGAGACGCGGGAAGCGGTGCTCAGTCCCTGCGCTCAGTCCCTCTGCCGTGAGGGAGACGCGGAAACGGTGCTCAGTCCCTGCGCTCAGTAACTCTGCCCTGAGGGAGACGCGGGAAACGGTGCTCAGTCCCTGCGCTCAGTCCCTCTGCCGTGAGGGAGACGCGGGAAACGGTGCTCAGTCCCTGCGCTCAGTAACTCTGCCCTGAGGGAGAGGCGGGAAGCGGTGCTCAGTCCCAGCGCTCAGTCCCTCTGCCCTGAGGGAGGCGCGGGAAGCGGTTCTCAGTCCCTGCGCTCAGTCCCTCTGCCCTGAGGGAGGCGGGAAAGCGGTGCTCAGTCCCTGCGCTCAGTAACTCTGCCCTGAGGGAGACGCGGGAAGCGGTGCTCAGTCCCTGCGCTCAGTCCCTCTGCCCTGAGGGAGAGCGGGAAGCGGTGCTCAGTCCCTGCGCTCAGTAACTCTGCCCTGAGGGAGACGCGGAAGCGGTGCTCAGTCCCTGCGCTCAGTCCCTCTGCCGCGAGGGAGGCGCTGGGAAGCGGTGCTCAGTCCCTGCGCTCGGTCCCTCTGCCCTGAGAGGCGCGGGAAGCGGTGCTCAATCCCTGTGCTGAGTCCCTCTGCCCTAGGGGAGACGCGGGTAACAGTGCTCAGTCCCTGCGCTCAGTCCCTCTGCCGCGAGGGAGACGCGGAAAGCGGTGCTCAGTCCCTGCGCTCAGTCCCTCTGCCCCAAGGGAGACGCAGGAAACGGTGCTCAGTCCCTGCGCTCAGTCCCTCTGCCATGAGGGAGACGCGGGTAACGGTGCTCAGTCCCTGCGCTCGGTCCCTCTGCCGTGAGGGAGGCGCGAGGTAACGGTGCTCAGTCCCTGCGCTCAGTCCCTCTGCCGCGAGGGAGACGCGGGAAATGGTGCTCAGTCCCTGCGCTCAGTCCCTCTGCTGCGAGGGGAGATGCGGGAAACGGTGCTCAGTCCCTGCGCCAGTCCCTCTGCCCTGAGGGAGATGCGGGAAACGTTGCTCAGTCCCTGCGCTCGGTCCCTCTGCCCTGCGGAGGCGCGGATAACGGTGCTCAGTCCCTGCGCTCGGTCCCTCTGCCGTGAGGGGAGACGCGGGGAAAGCGGTGCTCAGTCCCTGCGCTCAGTCCCTCTGCGCTTGAGGGAGATGCGGGAAACGGTGCTCAGTCCCTGCGCTCAGTCCCTCTGCCCTGAGGGAGATGCGGGAAGCGGTGCTCAGTCCCTGCGCTCGGTCCCTCTGCCCTGAGGGAGGCGCGGAAGCGGTGCTCAGTCCCTGCGCTCAGTCCCTCTGCCCTGAGGGGAGACGCGGGTAACAGTGCTCAGTCCCTGCGCTCAGTCCCTCTGCCCTGAGGGGAGATGCGGAAGCGGTGCTCAGTCCCTGCGCTCGGTCCCTCTGCCCTGAGGGGAGACGCGGGAAACGGTGCTCAGTCCCTGCGCTCGGTCCCTCTACCGTGAGGGAGGCGCAGGTAACGGTGCTCAGTCCCTGTGCTCAGTCCCTCTGCCGAGGGAGAAGCGGAAACGGTGCTCAGTCCCTGCGCTCGGTCCCTCTGCCGCGAGGGAGGCGCTGGAAACGGTGCTCAGTCCCTCGCGCTCAGTCACTCTGCCCTGAGGGAGACGCGGGTAACGGTGCTCAGTCCCTGCGCTCAGTAACTCTGCCCTGAGGGAGACACGGGAAACGGTGCTCAGTCCCTGTGCTCAGTCCCTCTGCCCTGAGGGAGACGCGTGTAACGGTGCTCAGTCCCTGCGCTCAGTCCCTCTGCCCTGAGGGAGGCGCGGCAACGGCGCTCAGTCCCTGTGCTCAGTCCCTCTGCCCTGAGGGAGACGCAGCGTGTAACGGTGCTCAGTCCCTGCGCTCAGTCCCTCTGCCCTGAGGGAGACGCGTGTAACGGTGCCTCAGTCCCTGCGCCAGTCCCTCTGCCCTGAGGGAGACGCGGGAAGCGGTGCTCAGTCCCTGCGCTCAGTCCCTCTGCCCCAAGGGAGACGCGGGTAACAGTGCTCAGTCCCTGTGCTCAGTCCCTCTGCCCTGAGGGAGGCCGGGTAATGGTGCTCAGTCCCTGCGCTCGGTCCCTCTGCCGCGAGGGAGACGCGGGTAACGGTGCTCAGTCCCTTGCTCAGTCCCTCTGCCCTGAGGGAGGCCGCGGGTAACGGTTGCTCAGTCCCTGCGCTCAGTCCCTCTGCCCTGAGGGAGGCGCGGGAAGACGGTGCTCAGTCCCTGCGCTCAGTCCCTCTGCCCTGAGGGAGACGCGGAAACGGTGCTCAGTCCCTGCGCTCTGTCCATCTGCCCTGAGGGAGATGCGGGAAACGGTGCTCAGTCCCTGCGCTCAGTCCCTCTGCCCCAAGGGAGACGCGGGTAACGGTGCTCAGTCCCTGCGCTCAGTCCCTCTGCCCTGAGAGAGACGCGGGTAATGGTGCTCAGTCCCTGCGCTCGGTCCCTCTGCCCTGGGGGAGGCGCGGGTAACGGTGCTCAGTCCCTGCGCTCAGTCCCTCTGCCCCCAAGGGAGACGCGGTAACGGTGCTCAGTCCCTGTGCTCAGTCCCTCTGCCCTGAGGGAGACGCGGGTAACGGTGCTCAGTCCCTGCGCTCGGTCCCTCTGCCCTGAGGGAGACGCGGGTAATGGTGCTCAGTCCCTGCGCTCGGTCCCTCTGCCCTGAGGGAGACGCGGGTAACGGTGCTCAGTTCCTGCGCTCGGTCCCTCTGCCCCAAGGGAGACACAGGTAACGGTGCTCAGTCCCTGCGCTCGGTCCCTCTGCCCTGAGGGGGACGCGGGTAACGGCTGCTCAGTCCCTGCGCTCGGTCCCTCTGCCCTGAGGGAGTCGCAGGTAATGGTGCTCAGTCCCTGCGCTCGGTCCCTCTGCCCTGAGGGGAGACGCAGGTAACGCTGCTCAGTCCCTGCGCTCAGTCCCTCTGCCCCAAGGGGGACGCAGGTAACGGTGCTCAGTCCCTGCGCTCGGTCCCTCTGCCCTGAGGGGAGACGCAGGTAGCGCTGCTCAGTCCCTGCGCTCGGTCCCTCTGCCCTGAGGGAGACGCGGGTAATGGTGCTCAGTCCCTGCGCTCGGTCCCTCTGCCCTGAGGGAGACGCGGGTAACGGTGCTCAGTCCCTGCGCTCGGTCGCTATGGTTCTGTGTCTGGTGCTAAGTCAGAACTGCACCAGGTGTCAAAATATGACCCTCAGCTGACCTTGGTCACCTGTAACCAATTCCAGCTTTCTGGTAGCAGCTCGAAGCCTGCAGCCTCACCAGAATGGCAGGTGCCAAGCGGCCCCAGAAGTGCAGGCAGCTCCTTTGGCGTCTTTCGTGTCCAGCTCCTGTGGGCGCCTGTGGCATCTCCTTGTGGCAGCCTCCCTGTTAGACCCTTGCTTCGCCCTGAGCCAACACCGCAGAGCCGCCTCTGGCCTGTTGACTGCAGCATTGCTCCTAGCACTGGCCGGCATCCGTGCTGCAGGCGGGCAAAGATGAAGATTCTAGTTCTAGAAGGTTCTAGGTCACAGCACCGATTCCCAGGAAACAGCAGCAGCAACCACGGGACTATGGACAGGGTGAGACCAGGGCGGCGTGAAGTGTGTGAGGGTGTGACCCCTCTCAGCCTTCATAGCCCCTCACACTCCTCACCCCTCACATACCTCACACCCTCACAATACTCACACCCTCACACCCTCACACCCTCACACCCCTCACATACCCCACAACACTCACACCCTCACACCCTCCACACCCCTCACCCCTCACATACCTCACAACACTCACACCCTCACACCCTCACACCCCTCACACCCCTCACATACCTCACAACACTCACCCTCAGACCCTCACACCCTCACACCCTCACACCCTCACACCTTCACACCCTCCCCCTCGCTGCCTCATGCACCAACGCAGGTGACTCACCCCCAGCTGTCTCGTATGTGTAGGAGTCGTTTGTGCCCACACACTGGCTGGGTGTAGCCAGGCACCACCCGCTGTCCTTGGCACCACAGACTCTTCCTACCATCCTGGCACTTGCTCACCTTATTACCATCATAGATTTGACGAGCTTTTTTTTGCAAAAAGAATATAAAGCCATGCAACCATTATGAGAGTGTTTGTTTTTAATTGTGCCCTTATTACTTAAAATAATTTATTACTAAACCGTCTCTGGTGCAGCATTAGAATGTATGGAATCCTTGTGAATACACATTCTTTCACCAATGGTTGTGCAGTGAGAGAAGGGAATTTCCGCTGCAATTAAGGTAACAACCGTCATCTTCTTAATGATATAAAAGCGCAAAATATGCAAGAGCATAAACTGTGTTCAAGGCAATTTATTCACTCTATTAGAAACTTAGATTACATGTATTCGACATTAGAAAATAGAGTATTGTTTCCATTTAAAGAGTGTTGGGTGGAGTCATGGTTGGATGGAGCCCGGCGCCACAACAAAGGCCCAGGGTCAACCCCAGCCCTACACGGGAATAAAAGTAAAGCGGATGCACATTTATTAAGTGGAAACCAGAGTGGGCGGGTCGGAATCGGCACGTTTTGATCAGAAAAGTAGGGCATCACGTAGACAGGAGGTCACGCCCACTCCGAGCGCTTCCTGGACTCTGGAAGGAAACTTCCAGAAGGAACACAGGAGTGTGACCGTGTGACAGGGGACCGCCCGCGGGTGTTTCTCCTCCCCTAATGCCCACCTGACCACCCTCTTCACATCCTGCACTGCCGAGCCGCAGCCTCCATGCCACGGGGCACCAAGACCAGCGCGACTGTGACTGATCCCACCTCTTCTGACATCTGGGACTCCAGGGGTCAAAGTTTCCGGGAGCGGCCAGGACAACGCTGGGCACACAGGGTCAAACCTGCTCTTGAGAACGAAGCCGGCAAAGCTGCCACGGGACAGTCAGGACCAGAAGGCAGAGGTGACCGTGGGACGACGGTCACTCCCCAGCGCCAGGGCGAAGCATCTCCTGAACCTGTGTCCAGGGCTCCAGCAGGGGGGGGCGCGTGCCTCAGCCGCCACCAAGCAGGCCAGGAGGGAGCCCAAGCACAGCCGGGTGCGGGCCCCCTCCCGAAGGACCAGATGCACGCGAAGTCCAACATGTCTGCCCTAAAGAGGCACAGAAGCAGGAAGGTGGTGCGGGCCCCTCCCCAGCAGTTCTGGTGGACAGGCCCAGCGTCCAGTCTGAAGTGGCAGTGGCTATTCCGACTCCCGGCCAGACGCACGTCTGCTAAAAGCAGCTGACACTCGGCCTCTGGGCACACCGCCACGGCAGCGCCGTTTCTCCCAGGCTGCCCAGCCGGGCGGAGTGCTCCGTCGCTCTGTGGCTCAGTATCATGGCACGTGAGCACCTGGATTGCGAGATTTGGGAGAAGTGTTTATATTTGGAGGCTTCTCTCAGAAGCCATCGGAAGCCCACGTGTCACCGAGATGAAAGCGACTTACGGCTGTCGAGAAGCCGCCCCTGAGGAGTCGGGAAGAAGCAGGAGGCTTATCTCTGGAAATCCATCAGGGCGTAGAGAAAATGGGACCCACGGGACCTTCCCAGAGACAGGGTTTGCCCACGGCCACTGCCTTACAGCAGCTAAGGCGTGAACAAAACTTCGCCTTCCAGAAATCATATTTTTAAAAACAATGAAATTTAAAAGCCATCTGTGGTTTTGCACTTACCGGTTTCATGCATATTTACTCTGTTTTTCTCTGAGTTCAGAGACAATAGAATCCCAAAAATGTCACTTGATTTTGGATATTTCATCATCGTAATTTAATGCTAAATTAAAGCTCAAAAACCTTCATTATTCACCAGGTTTTGTTCTGTTCATTTAAACTTTGGGTAGCTTCCAACTGAATAACGCACCCCTCCCTCTGGAAACTGACATCTGCCTGCAGAATAGGAAGATGCCAAAGCACCTAACAAAGCACCCAAGTCTAAGCCCGACTCTCCGTATTTCCATTTCAGATGTCAACACGGAGAGTAATCACCGATAATGAATAATAGTTAAAGCCAATTACAAATTTGCGGTTAAAATCACACTAATTCCACTTTGAAGCATGCAGAGCAAAATTAGATTTCCTCTGCGAGACGCTGCACCCGCCTCAAGCACTGCACAGACGCCCTGAGCACCTCCAGTGCTGGGTCTCCCACTGGCTGAAGCGGATCGGGGTTAATGTTTGCGGGGCTCCCATCCGGGTGTGCTCCTCCCCTCCCAAGGAGAGGGGAGAGAACTTTGGCCACAGGACACTTCCCTGGATTCCACAATAAGCAACAGCTCTAACAGCAGCCTCTGCTATCCTGGTGGCCACAGGAGCAGCTGCTGCTATCACGGTGGCCACCGGAAACAGCCACTGCTATCACAGTAGCCACGAGAACAGCTGCTCTATCACGGTGACCACGGGAGCAGCCGCTGCTATCACAGTGGCCATGAGAGAAGATGCTGCTATCACGAAGGCCACTGGAGCAGCCGTTCTATCACGGTGACCATGGGAGCAGCCGCTGCTATCACAGTGACCACAGGAGCAGCCACTGCTATCACGGTTGCCACGGGAGCAGCCGCTGCTATCATGGTGGCCACAGGAGAAGATGTTGCTATCACGATGGCCCGCGGGAGCAGCCGCTCTATCATGGTGACCATGGGAGCAGCCGCTGCTATCACAGTGGCCACGGGAGCAGCCGCTGCTATCACAGTGGCCACGGGAGCAGCCACTGCTATCATGGTGGCCACAGGAGGAAGATGCTGCTATCACAGCAGCCATGGGAGCAATGCTGCTATCACGGTGGCCACGAGAGCTATCACAGTGGCCACGGGAGCAGCTGCACTATCACGGTGGCCACAGGAGCTGGTGGTGGCTAATGTCTCCTTGGTTTTAACCATCTTCCCAACATTTGACTAATCCTTCTCAGTAAATGTAAAATCAAAGACCCCCTTATCCAAGGACCTGTATTCCAGTACCCCTTGGGGATGGATAACCCTTGGGGGTCCCAGACCCTCACAGACACATGCCTTGCTCCTGGCATGGTGGGATTCAAGATTTCTGACTTGGGGGGACACTGGGGACAGCGGGGTGGACAGGCCCAGGAAGGCGCCCTGTCCTCACCTCCAGGACAAGGGTCGCGCTGCAGGGCCCTTTTTACGAAGTAGATTCGTGCTGCTCACTGGCGCCCGGCTGTAAGTGTGTCAGTGTCCAAGCCCGCTGCGGGGGAGCCAGACAAGCCGGGGCTCTAGAAGCTTCCAGGCCTCTAAGGCACTTTCCCCTCCCAGTTCCTGTTACAATGGACTCAGACAAGAGCCCCAGTGAAGCCGTGTAAGGTCCATCTCAGGGGCTGCCGGCCTGAGCCCTGCCGACGGCCTATCCCCCCCTGCACTGGCTCCCTGAGCTCCATCAAGGACACAGTCCCTGCTTTCCGGAAGCTGTGTTGCTGTTGTCTACAGTCTGGGGAGAGAAAGCCCCCAGTTGCCGTAAAAACAACAAAGCTAGACAGTGAGGGAGAGAGGGTCAGCAGACTCCCGAGGGGCCCAACCCGGTGCTGCAGGTGCACAGACACCCCAGCATCTGCAAGGCGTGGGACCTCCCCCATGGCAGAAGTGCAGACCCTCACCCCCCACGGGCGGAAACACAGACTCGCCCCCACAGCAGAAACACAGACTCGCCCCACGCGCCCGCATGGCGGAAGGCCGTGGGGACCCAGCAGTCCATCCTGGGGAAACCAATCGGTGCTGCACAGGAGCACGACAGTGACAGCAGCCAAGTGCCCGTGCCGTCGACGGGGCCATGCCCAGGCAGGCGGCAGTGCCACACTCAGGGCAGGGCACACAGCCCCTACCCAGGCGTCCAGGCGGAACACTTGAAGCCTGAAACAGGGTTTGTTCAGATGCGACCTAGACTCAGCCCCACAGCGGCCAGGCCAGCCCGCGCCCAGCTCCCAGGAGAGGGCACAGCTGGACTGGCAGGTTGCGGGGACAGGCCGGGGCATGAGGAAACAGGGACAGGGACAGCTGGAGCCCCGGGCAGCAGAGGCAGGAGGCCGGGCCTCTGGGGAGCCTCTGGGAGCCGTCTGGGGACTCCAGCGCGGTCGAACCCTAGAGTCGCCCTCTCTGCGTCACCCACGGGAGCTGCCTCGTCCGGCCACATCTGACAGGGAGAGCATCATGTGTCCCTGCGACATGTGTCCAGGCGGGCAGACCAGCCACTGCTGCAGAAACGTGGGTGTCCCCAGAGCCAGACACAGGCCGGGCCGCACACGCCGTCTCCTCAGGCTCCAGGACAGCGGGCAAGGCAGAGGGCCCTCGGGGACACACGTGGGCCACAGCCCCGCCGGCCTCCCCACCTTTGCAGAGGCCGTGACTCGGGGCTGCCACTCACCAAGTCCCCGCGGCTGAGAACACTCACAAGAAAAATATTTTACCAACTATTTTATTCTTCAGGAGGACATCCACTTAATAACGGGAAAATACCGGTGGTGCCTGTCAGAACCGTTTCCTTTGGGCTTCATTATAAATTTCTCTGCCTCGTTTGAAGGCTTGGGGAACTCGGTATAAAATGACCCTATTTCCCCTCTAAAATCCATGTGGCCACATCAAAGTAGAAATTACTTTTCCAAAGATCTTATTGCTTTTTAGGTTTTCCTGGGCTTCATTAATAATGCACTGTACACGTTCGTGACTCTCCGCCGGTTTTATGTCCTAACTTGAATTATCGGAAAACAACACGCAGACCTTTGACTGGGCCCCCGACATACAGGTAAAGGCTGAAATAACAGCGCACAAGGACACACCTTCCTAGGACACACCGAGCACTTCGGCAGCCGCATCGTGTGTGTGTACACAGTGCACACATATGCACAAACACATGTACAGGTGTACCGTTGAACCTGCCTCATGCTCATGCACACATAATGTGTGCGGCCCACATACAAAAAGCATTCCTCTAGTTATCGGAACGTGGACGTGTGCATAAACAGTGTAAAGCTGCATCGTGTGTGTACACAGTGTATGGCCTCATCGTGTGTGTACACAGTGTATGGCCGCCGTCATGTGTGTACACAGTGTATGGCCTCATTGTGTGTGTACACAGTGTATGGCCTCGTCGTGTGTGTACACAGTGTATGGCCTCATCGGCGTGTGTACACAGTGTATGGCCTCATCGTGTGTGTACACAGTGTATGGCCGCGTCATGTGTGTACACAGTGTATGGCCTCGTCGTGTGTGTACACAGTGTATGGCCTCATTGCGTGTGTACACAGTGTATGGCCTCATCGTGTGTGTACACAGTGTATGACCTCATCGTGTGTGTACACAGTGTATGGCCGCGTCATGTGTGTACACAGTGTATGGCCTCATCGTGTGTACACAGTGTATGGCAGCGTCATGTGTGTACACAGTGTATGGCCTCGTCGTGTGTGTACACAGTGTATGGCCTCATCGTGTGTACACAGTGTATGGCCTCATCGCTGTGTACACAGTGTATGGCCTCATCGTGTGTACACAGTGTATGACCTCATCGTGTGTGTACACAGTGTATGGCCGCGCCATGTGTGTACACAGTGTATGGCCTCGCTCGTGTGTGTACACAGTGTATGACCTCGTCGTGGTGTGTACACAGTGTATGGCTGCGTCATGTTGTGTACACAGTGTATGGCCTCATCGTGTGTATGCACAGTGTACGGCTGCATCATGTGTATGCAGGTGATGTCCCACACCCTGCTACAATACAGCAATCTCCAACATACTGCTTGTACACACATGCATGTTAATACACGTGACATAACTTTGTCATACATGCAGACCAGGTGAGCATAGCTCATACACCAGCCTATTCCGGGATGCAAGGGCATATATAGATGCCGTATCCTTGCACACATGCACAAGGTGGGGTGGATACATGCAGCTCTTACATGACGATACACATACTCACACGTGTGGCTATACCATCACACAAGCACACATGTATGTGTAGACACCTCTTACCTGTCGCATACATGCATAAGCCACCTTCATTAGGATAGAGCACGCACGCAGGTACACATGTTACACGGTGTGCCTGTATATGGCATGTGCATGCACATATGTCTCAACACATATACACAGCACGCTCACAAATGTCTGTGGCTGTGGCACGTCACACATGTGTAATGTGTACCATGCATGTAAATATATAACATGTACATGTGTCATGTACACAACAGTGTGCACGTATGCTGATGACATGCTCATACATGAATGTACATGCACCACATGTCTGTTCGCGCCATGCACACATCTGCAAACACATGCGTACATTTTGTGTATGTGTAAGTACATGTGTATGGCATGTGCATCTGTGTTCTTGTGTGTTTGACCACGGGCTGCAGCATCTGGCCTGTCCGTGCATGTGCAGTGGATCTTGTCTCTGTGTCTGCCTGTGTGTCCGCACATGTGTGCAGGCATGGCGTGTGACTGCGTGTGTCTGCAGAGAAGTGCTGGTGTGCCACGTGTGTGCATGTTTGTGCAGAGAAGAGGTTTCCCGTGCTTGGCTCGAAGCTTCCAGCCCCACTGTGGTGCTCCCGGTTGGTTTCCAGAGCGCGTGCGCGTGTCAGCACAACGCGCTGCACCTTGTCCCTGGAGAACCGTTCTCCTGCTGGACGCATCCTGCCCAGCGGCCCCGAGCCAGCGCCCTTGTCTGGGGAGGAGGCGCCGCCAGCCCCAAGGAGCCCCAGAGAGCGTCACCGCGGCTGTCGGCAGCCCCGGGATTCTCTGCTCCATCTGGAAAGGCACATCAGACACAGCAAGCACCAGTGGCCGTAGGGCTTGATTCCCCTAGAGGCAAATCATTTCCGGATTCACTTTGGGGACAGCTCACGGCTCCCACGGGGGCTGCAGACTGCGGTTACTCGAGTCCCTCCCACCCCGGGACACCATCTCCAAGGGCCGCGTTGGCAGCTGCCGAGCCTGTTTCAGCTCTGCTGCCCTCTGGCTGCGCGAGGTTGAGTCCAGGCCGGCACCGCACACAGCACTTGAGCCCAGCAGTGTCTGAGACGGGGATGGTCCAGCACAATAGGGGCAGGAAGGGGGCAGGGTCGTCCCTGTGCAATGGGGCAGGAAGGGGCACGTTCTGCCTCCTCCTTGCGCTGCAGGAGCGACCTAGAATGGGGCAGCCCCCGAGGCGTCAGGGGAGCCGGCACGGCCTGGGCCACGGACTCTAGCGACTGTGAGCTGCCGTGGCCGAGGGGCGGGACAGGGCGGACTGGCCTGAGCACCCCAGGATCCTCCTTGGGGAATTCAGGGTGCCAGCGTGTGCCCCGGGTTTCCCGAGCTGCCTGGGGGTTGGGGGGGGCTTGCTTCTTTTCGCGTAGACCTGAGGATGCCAACAGCAGCAGAAACCCACACCCCATGGGTTATTTCCTTTTGGGGGACGCCCGGCGGTGCTCGGGGCTCACTCCTGGCTCTGCACTTAGAAATTACTCTGGGTGGTGCTTGGGGACCATATGGGATGCCAGGGATGGAACGCATGGCTGGCACATGCCAAGCAAATGCCCTACCCACTACACCATGGCTCCGGCCCCGCACCCCGTGTTGTCCGGACAGCTGGCCCCAATGCTCTTCCGCCCAGCCCACGCGGGGGCCAAGGGCCCTGGGTCTGAGTCCCGCAGCCTGAAGGAAACCACAGGGTCAGAGGGAAAGAGCAGGAGCTTCTCAGGAGGGTGCAGGGCTGGGGGGTCGCCCCCACCCCAGAGCCTGGGCTAGTCTGGCTGTGCCACGCTTCTTCCACGATCCCCACACACACCCAGCGCCCCCAAAGCCACAAGACAGCCACAGTCCAGGGCCGGGCCCTGCCAGGGCAAGCCTCCGTCCAATAGGGCTGTTTCGCGTTCGCTCACTTAAAGGGAGATTTCGGGAGACGGGCAGTGGGAGGACCCCTGAGGGGTCCCTTTCTGAAAGGGAGGAGGGGCCTGGCGGCTGAAGCCCCCAGACCTGCGCTCATATCTACTGGCCTGGCCCCTCCTCCCTGCATCCAGGGACACGGGAGATGGAGGGGCCACTGTCTGCCAGCTCCCTGGTCAGCAGCCCAGACCTGCCCTTCCCCGGGCAGCAACACTCCCACGGGGCAGGGATAACACCCCAAAGGGAAGCGTGAGGCCAAGCCCGCCCCTGGACACGGGGGAAGAGGAACACGAATGTCCATGCAGGAACAGCTCCATCCTGGACCCCACTTCCCCCTGGTGGACGAATGGCGGTAATGCAGTGCCCACACAGTTGCTGCTGGCTGACTGAGGTGGGTCCGGGGGAGAGGGGGAGGGCCAGGGCGCACCCCTCAGCACGCTGACCCCTTTCCAGAGAGCCCAAACTTTGTCTCCCAGGCCTCAGGGTCTCTCTTTCCCCTGCTTACTCCTGATTCCTGAAGTACATGCGGGAACAGATAGGGCCAGGCCGCAGCTCTGGCCAGTGGAACAAGGGGGCGTCAGTGCGGGGTATGGTGGCAGGGTCAGACCTTTTCCAGTGTGGTCTGTGGCCACCCAACAGCAGGGGACGGGGGGGCAGGGCAGCGGCGCCAGGGCTGTTTTATATGCGGGACACCTGGGGTCCATCCTGGTACCGTCTGTCCCCCAGCACTGCTGGGACAGCCCAGCACAGTCGGGCAGAGCCCCCTACACGCGGCCAAATCGAGGCCAAACAAGCCCCTTGGCTGAGGCAGGAAGCCCCTGACCCGGCACAGCTCGGACACCGCCATGACATCGCAGCTTCCGGGCTCTGCCCGCAGGTGGGTTCCTGGGACCAGGGCGAGTCAGAGCAAACGTGTTTATTGCAGCTGTCCAGGCGCTTTAGGAAGGTCAGCACAGAGCCAGGATCAAGGCAAGGCGAAGCACAAACCAGGCTGCAGAGCGGAGTTGGTGTTTGCAGAGTAAGTGACAGTTTATTAAAAAACATAGGCTAGGCTGAGAAAAAGTAATATTGGATTTTATGATTATTTCATACTGGGAATTGTTACATAGCTCCATGCCTGTTTATTATAGAACTACAGATTGCAATAATACATTTTGGAGCTTGTAAAGTTCTGAACAAGCAATTCTTCCATTCCTATGTTTAGTGGGTTGTTTTTGTTTAAAAGAGGGGACTGCAGTGATGAGCAGGGGCGGGTCCGGCGGGGTCCGGGGCACCATTGCCTTGAGTCCCACATGCGCCCGGTCGCACCAGGCCGGAGCTGCCTCGGGAGCTTCAGACAACACCCACCGGAGGGCAGCATGGGACACGAGGCAGCCACTGACCAGGGAGTCTGAGGAAAATGCCCGAGACCCCGGGGGGCTGCCTCTCAACTGTGAGGAAACAAACATCAGTCACTGGACAGAGCAGCCCACTGAGCTCAGCCCACACCTGCGCCCGCCCCACACCTGGGCTCACACACCTGGGCTCATCCCACCTGCGCTCACTCCACACCTGAGCTCCCCACCTGGGTTTACCCCACACCTGACCTCACCCCACACCTGACCTCACCCCACACCTGGGCCTCGCCCACCCCTGAGGTCACCCCCACCTGAGCTCAGCTCGCTTCTACAGTCAGTGCTACACCCGAGGCCTCCTCTGGGGATCCCCAGGACTATCGCCCGGTGAACGTGCCCAGCCCCTGTGTGAGCAGCGTCTCTGAGCAGCAACACTTTAGTCCCAAGCAGCCGAGTGCCCGACACAGCTGATTCTCATTGCAGCACCTCGGCCTCTCTAGGGCAGCGCCAATCAAGGAGATAAGAAGCACATTAAATCTCCCCACAGAGCCGCGAGGCTCTTATCTCCGCACGCCCGTGAGCCTCTAAAGCTGCGCCTTTCTGGGGAGCGGCTCGCCAAGGGAAAATGAACAACTGCGCTTGGGGCGCGCGGCACTATAGGGGCGTCTGCCGGGTTCTCGTGAGGTCCAGCCCTTTGCCGGCCTCCGGGAGCTGAGCTACCTCGCACCTGGGAGGACTCAGGTACTTTTCACCCGGGCGGCTCCTCGGCCTTGGGGACGTCTCGTAGTTATCTGGGCAGCAGGGAGGGTCTCCAGGAACCACCGCCGGCAAACTCTAAGCACAGCAAACTGGCCAGCCCGTCTGCCAGGCCACTGGGCCGAGATGCAGTAGCCCTTGTGAGGCCCCACTCTTGGTACTTGCTCTCAGGGTCAGCAGCGGAGGGCTCCGGGAGTGGGCCGCCACCTCGCAGGGGACTGAGCCAGGCAGTCTACACCGTCCACACAGGGGCAAGGACGAGGGACTGGGCAGGGAGGGAGGGGGCAGCTGCGCATCCAGCCATGTTGGCCACTGCAGGCCGGAGCATGGCCGCCCAGGCAACACCCTTGGAAACAGAGGGGGTAGGGGGAGAGCCCAGCAGGGGATGGGGGAGGGCACCCCCACACCGGCCGAGCGTCCTTCCGTTCCTGGACAGCGAGGCGGTGCCAAAGTGGGGTGGCGGGCGTGGAACCTCCAGGTCCCTGGACCGTGCTGCAGCTTTACCTGCAGGCTCAGAGCCAGAGCACAGTAATGAAGGGCTGAGTCCAGCCTGACAGGGCAGCGGCTCCTGGTGGACAGATGTGAGGTCAGCAGGGCTGCGGCTATTTCCCTCTCCTGGTGGACAGATGTGTGGTCAGCAGGGCTGTGGCTATCTCCCTCTCTGGGGTGGGACAGAAGAGGCCGGGCCAGGACAGCTCTGGCTCCGAATGAAAAGCTCAAGAAAGGCTTTTGATTACACAGCAAGATGAAACTCAGAAAGCGGAAAATAAACAGAAACGTTCAACAGTGGGGGCCGGGCTAGGAGGAAACTCCCCAACCGTGAAACCAGTTTGCTGCCCCCGGCCACGGCAGACGCCACGGAAGCACAAGTGTCTACAGAGTCGGCTGCTGAGGGTCACGGCCCGCTGGCCACGGTCTCCACAGGCCCCTCCACTATCACCCCGCTGGCCACGGTCTCCACAGGCCCCTGCGCTGTCACCCTGCTGGCCACAGTCGCCACAGACCCCTGCAATGTCACCCCGCTGGCCACGGTCTCCACAGGCCCCTGCGCTGTCACCCTGCTGGCCACAGTCGCCACAGACCCCTGCAATGTCACCCCGCTGGCCACGGTCGCCACAGGCCCCTGCGCTGTCACCCCACTGGCCACGGTCGCCACAGGCCCCTGCGCTGTCTGCCGGGGCTCACAGTCCATCCCCAGAAGGTTGGTGCCCGGCTGTGCACACCAGCTTGGGAAGGGGGAGTCAGACCCCTCCCAGCTGGTCAGTCCCAGGGAAGCAGGGTTGCTTGGACACTGTATGAATTATCACTTTTCCCCTCTAAAACCTTGCACATCCTGACCCTGTTCCTTTGAAAAGCCGTGGACACCAACAAGGGAGGAATTCCGCACTCCCAGAGAAGGGTCTGACGAGTGTCGCCACAGAACCAAGACCCTTAGCTCCAGCCACGTCTGGACCGTGTCAGAGTCTGAGAACTCCTTAGTGGTCTGAACACACACGCGCCATGCCAGGCCCCGTCGTCCCGTCTGAACGAGGCTACCACTAGGCAGCACAGAGCCAGACAGACCCAGAAGCTCAGTGTTGCTTTGCAGTGTGGTGCTCTGGGCGCCCCAGGGGCGGGAACCAAAGGGAGCCTGGAGTCCACCGCAGAGCCGAGCAAGCGCTGCCCCCAGCGCGCCCCAGAGCCTGGAGTCCACTGCAGAGCCGAGCAAGCGCTGCCCCCGCCACAGCGCCCCAGAGCCTGGAGTCCACCTGCAGAGAGCACCCAAGTGCTGCCCGACCAGAGCACACCCCAGAGAAGACACCTGCTTTCCTCCCCATGTCAACATTGCACTTTATAAGGCGTAAAGGGCTATGATGAGATAAATCAGTCGCAAACCCACAGGCTCAGCCCACTGGCCACCTCCGAGGACTGCCAGGGAGCCGACTCCTCCGTATGCACTTTGGCAAATTAAGCATAAACCGTCTCCTGCCGCCTCTGGAGGCCTTCAGAGAGGTGGGGTGGGAGTCACTGGGGCAAGCGTCTCTCGAGGGTCAGGCCACACTTAGGAAGTGTAAGAGAAGCATTCGGGCTGCAACCAGGTATTCAGGTGCAGGGCAGAGTCTCTGCCCGCCGTCCTGTGCTAGACGAGTGGGCGTTGCAGTGGAGGCAGGTGTTGCTCCTTGGCCTGTCCTCCGCCAGGCTCCCAGATATCAGAAAACGTCGCGCATCACAACCACAGTCATCCTCTGTCCGGACTCCACAGCTGGACACAGCCCGACCCAAGAGAGAAGCCGAGTTCAAGCCCAGGGATGCGGGACTCAGCAACTACCCGAACCCAGGTTTTCTAGGGAGCCGGACTCGGGCCACCTCCCCCACCTTGGCTCCCTCCACAAAGGCCTGGCAACCCCACCCAGAACTGCTGTAGGGGATTTCGGCCGGACACCAGGGCGGAGTCTCTGCCTGCCCACCCTGTGCTAGACTGATGGGGCATCTTGGAGTGGGGGCGGGTTTTTTGCTCCTTGGCCTCTGCCAGGCTCCCAGAAGTCAGAAAACCTCGTGCAACACAACCAGTCATTCTTCAGTCCAGACTCCCAGCTGGACACAACCCTATCCCCAGGACTCACAGGCTTCATCTCAAAATCCGGTATACCACAATGTGAGAGTCATAGGCTAGGGAAGACAGAGCAGGGAACTGTTTGCTGATAATCCTTGAAAATGACGCCATCCGAGATCTGTGCTTTGACTATAGTCAAAAAGATGCACATGATAATCTCTAAATGTATTTATTACAATCCACAATGTGCAAGAAAGGGAAGCGAGTTGGAGAGGGGGAGGGAGAAAGAGAAAGGAGGAAATAAAGAACCTGCCTTGGTGGCAGGATTGGGGATGGGGGAGGGAAGTGTGGACATTGGTGTGGGAAATGGGCATGAGTGGAGGGACGGGTCTGGAACTCCATATGCCTGAAACTCAACTTTTAATTTTTTAACTTTATTTATTTATTTGATATGCCAGATTCCAGTAACAAGTATAGACCTCATTCCCATGACCTGATGGAATGGTTTGAGGCTCTTTATGTTCCTGGAGCAAGCAGATGCCCTTGGGCTCTACTAGCATGAGACAGGACATATGGAGATGTTACTGGTGCCCGCTCCAGCAAATCGATGATGAACGGGAAGACAGTGATACAGTGATTTATTTATTTATTTTTGCTTGTTGGTTCACACCCTGCAATGCTCAGGGGTTACTCCTGGCTCTTCACTCAGGAATTACTCCTGGCAGTGCTCTGGGGACCATATGGGATGCTGGGGATCGAACCCAGGTCAGCTGCTTGCAAGACAAATGCCCTACCCGTTATGCTATCACTCCGGCCCCTCTTGTAATTTTATATCTCATGGTGGCATAATAAAATCACTATATCACTGTATCACTGTCTTCCCATTCATCGTCGATTTGCTCGAGCGGCACCAGTAATATCTCCATATGACCTGTCTCATGAAAGTAGAACCCAAGGACACCTGCTTGCTCCAGGAACATAAAGAGCCTCAAACCATTCCATCAGGTCATGGAAATGAGGTCTATACTTGTTACTGGCATCTGGCATATCAAATACGACACGGGTAGCTTGCCAGGCTCTGCCGTGTGGGTAGCATACTCTTGTAGTCATCTCAAAATCCAGCATTTATTGATGAACCGCGCAGCCACAAGAGGCCGCGCGAGCCGGGCTGTGATAGGCTGGTCTGCTGGGTGGAGTTCTGACGAGGGGGATGTCCGGATGTGGAAAATGGAGGTCCTCATGGAGTGGGGCGTCGTCTGGCTTGTTTTGAGGCTCTGCTGGGGTGGTGGGCCAGGGCTAGAACCTGCCATCCCTCCCGGGCACCTCATGAGCGGCTGGGTACAGTGAGAGCCAGAAGCAGCTCTGCCCCATGTCTGTATAATAAAATATTTTTTAAAAAATAAAAAAGGAGCAATCGGATTTTAATTGCCACGATAGAGTATGGAAATATGGTCATTAGGAAAAGTACTTCTGCAATTATTCTTTGATCCGACCGTTGCATCTGTGGAAACTACCCTGGTACACATCAGACAGACACTCACCATTTAGTGAGTATAATTAGTAACAGAAAAAGACCAGCACGGCCTAAAGCCTCATTAACGGCCTTTGGTTACACAGGTGAGTGCTGGTGAGACAGGCTCCATGGCTGCAGAGCAGGAAGGGAGGTTTCTACAGGACCTGGGGAACAGATCTGTAGGGAAAACTGGAGGAGAAACACAACTACTCCTTCAAGACGGCAGAAAGCTTTTAAAATATGTAAATATATGAACACAGAAAAACAAAACAAGCAATTGGAGTAGTTGGTGAATAAATGCACTTAGTCAATCAAATGAAGAGAAGCTTTATTGCTCACTTTGGAGGGAATCAGCAAAATGAGAGTGTACAGAGGACGGACCCCCGTGCTGGCCTCGGTGGGAAGCAGCACCTCTGAACTCCTGGGGAGCCCAATTCTCTGGCTCACCTGTCTGAGCTCAGCCCTGAAGGACTTGAGGCCATACACAGGCCACGACGGAGGCCACACACAGACCATAACAGAGGCCACACACACACCCTTGCAAAGAGCGCAATGACGCTGTCCTGTACTTATGCAAGTCTGAGCCTGGAGCCTGCCGTGTTTGACCACGAGGCACACCCGTGTTTCTGGCCGGCCACTGACCAGCTCAGAGCCTCTGCCCACTGTTTCCTGCACAGCATGGCCGGCTGAAATATGGGCCCAGTCTGGTCAGTTCAGCAGGAGAGGGGTGGGCGCACCTGGACCACGGTCTCTGCAGGGGACGGTCTGTGCGGTCACAGGCTGGGACACGCACAGGGCCTTCTGCGTGAGGGCATCCCAGGGCCAAAATCGCTGCAGGCCCAGCAAGGAGCAGAGCCGAGTCTGAGAGCGCGGATGGAGCAGGTAGACGGAGCGACAGCCAGAGCCTCCGAGCCGGGAAACCCGTCCCTGAAGTCACGCCTCTGGGCCAGTCCTCACGGCGTCTCACCTGGTCAGACGTGAACTGGCATGCTCATGGCCCCTGAAAGGGCGGGAGCCCCAGACCCCACACTATACAGCTCCCGAGTGAACGGCAAAGAAGAAATCCCAGTCGGGTAAACACACACAGTCACATACACATTAACACACACCCATGCTCGCCATACTCCTACACACACTCACACACTCATACACCATCATACACTTTCACACACTCAGACACACTCACATACTCATACACACATACTCATACACACTCACACACTCACACATACTCATACACACTCACACTCATACACACACACATACTCATACACACACTCACACACTCATACACCATCATACACTTTCACACACACTCAGACACACTCACACATACACACTCACACATACTCCTACACACACTCACACACTCATACACCATCATACACTTTCACACACACTCAGAAACACTCACATACACACACTCACACATACTCATACACACTCACACATACTCATACTCACACATTCATACACCATCATACACTTTCACACACACTCAGACACACCAACACATACTCATACACACTCACACATACTCATACACACTCACATATACTCCTACACACACGCTCACACACTCATACACCATCATACACTTTCACACACACTCAGACACACTCACACATACACACTCACACATACTCCTACACATACACTCACACTCATACACCATCATACACTTTCACACACACTCAGACACACTCACATACACACTCACACATACTCCTACACACACTCACACACTCATACACCATCATACACTTTCACACACTCAGAAACACTCACACATACACACACTCACACATACTCATACACACTCACACATACTCATACTCACACACTCATACACCATCATACACTTTCACACACACTCAGACACACCAACACATACTCATACACACTCACACATACTCATACACACTCATATACTCCTACACACACGCTCACACACTCATACACCATCATACACTTTCACACACACTCAGACACACTCCACACATACACACTCACACATACTCCTACACATACACTCACACACTCATACACCATCATACACTTTCACACACTCAGACACACTCACACATACACACTCACACATACTCCTACACACACTCACACTCATACACCATCATACACTTTCACACACACTCAGAAACACTCACACATACACACACTCACACATACTCATACACACTCACACATACTCATACTCACACACTCATACACCATCATACACTTTCACACACTCAGACACACCAACACATACTCATACACACTCACATACTCATACACACTCACATATACTCCTACACACGCTCACACACTCATACACCATCATACACTTTCACACACACTCAGACACACTCACACATACACACTCACACATACTCCTACACATACACTCACACACTCATACACCATCATACACTTTCACACACACTCAGACACACCAACACATACACACTCACACATACCCACACACACTCACTACACTTTCACACACACTCAGAAACACTCACACATACACACACTCACACATACTCATACACACTCACACATACTCATACTCACACACTCATACACCATCATACACTTTCACACACTCAGACACACCAACACATACTCATACACACTCACACATACTCATACACACTCACATATACTCCTACACACACGCTCACACACTCATACACCATCATACACTTTCACACACACTCAGACACACTCACACATACACACTCACACATACTCCTACACATACACTCACACACTCATACACCATCATACACTTTCACACACTCAGACACACTCACACATACTCATACACACTCACACATACTCCTACACTCACATATACTCCTACACACACATACTCCTACACACACGCTCACACACTCATACACCATCATACACTTTCACACACACTCAGACACACTCATACACACTCACACATACTCATACACACATACTCATACTCACACACTCCACACACACTCAGACACACTCACACATACTCATACACACTCACACATATTCATACACACATACACCCACTTACACCATCATACACACTTACACACATATTCAGACATACACACTCACACACATACTCATACACACACTGGTGGTACCCGTTGGCACAGTCTGTATTTTCAACTTGACCTGCCAGCCCTGGGTTTCGTATCGCTGCTTCTCTTTCCTGTGTCACCTCGTTGTTTTGGGATAAAGGAGCCTTTCGCCCTGGCCTTTGTGCACTCGACTTTTCTGGCAGATCTGATGGCGCAGTGGGATGGTGGAGTGTCTGTGGGGGTGGTTGGACTGCACATATATTCACACAACACTCACTCACAAGTGCACTCACACATGCACACTCATACGTACATCTCGCTCGCACATACACAGTCATAGTTATACTCACACTCCACATATTCACATCACACTCATGTACACACCCAGCAAGTTCCAAGCTGTAGGAGCTACCACAGAACCACTTAAACATTGTTTTCCCAGATGAACTGCGAGATCATGAGGGACAGGGATGCACACGGAAGAAGGAAAAGGGGGAAGGAGGAGAATGCGGAAGGGGGAGGAGAGGCGAGGA
This sequence comes from Cryptotis parvus, assembly GCA_021461705.1. Classification (NCBI taxonomy): domain Eukaryota; kingdom Metazoa; phylum Chordata; class Mammalia; order Eulipotyphla; family Soricidae; genus Cryptotis; species Cryptotis parvus. The sequence goes on from JAJIBD010008052.1 coordinate 28,848, forward strand.
GGCGGCACGGGTGGGTGATTTTGGCTGATGCATGTTTGCTCATATTGGTCAATCCCGACTTACTGGAGAGTGTCCAAGGAGAGTGAGCTGTGTGGCAGGCAGGCGCCCTGCACAGAGCTCAGGAGATACCCTCAGAATGACAGGAAGGGAACCACGTCCTGAAGCGGCCGCCCAGAATGACCGCCATGTGCCCCCTGCCGGGCTGGCACCTCGGCATGCACCAACCCAGAGTGGGAAGGACACCAGCAGGAGTCAGGCGCCGCGAAAGCCACTGCAGGACACGGGGACTCGGCCTCGGCCCCGGGGGCTGCAGTCAGGCCTCCGGGTAAAACGCAGCTGCCACACCTGCGGGTGGGTGCTGGGTCCTGGGGAGCCGGACAATGACGGAACTGTCGCCCACGTCCCCACGCTGGCCTCCTTCAGGCTGGGGAAACAGCTGCACACACCACACACCTCAAGTTCCTCAAGTTCCACCAAGCACAGAGCAAAGGGAGGAAGCAGGCTGCACTGAGGATATTCACTGGGGAATTGGACGAGAGCAATATCCCAGAGCCCGTGACAGTGGGCAGACCCAGAGCCCATGACACGTGGGCATACCCAGAGCCCGTGACACATGGGCAGACCCAGAGCCCGTGACAGTGGGCAGACAAGAGCCCGTGATACGCGGGCAGACCCAGAGACCGTGACACGTGGGCAGACCCAGAGACCGTGACACGTGGGCAGACCCAGAGCCCGTGACAGTGGGGCAGACCCAGAGCCCGTGACACGCGTGCAGACCCAGAGCCCGTGGTGACACATGGGCAGACCCAGAGCCCGTGACACGCGGCAGACGTCCCAGTTTGGTTTCTGCTTCCACGCCACTACTGGGAAAACGTTTCTTCTCTCTCTCCTGAGGTTTTCAGTAATGTCCTTCTGAAATACACAAAATTTTAAAGTAATGAGAAATGTGGGCTCTGTGCCATGCCACCACTAGGTCCGTCTCTGATGCCTTCCCGAGGGCACCACGCCCCCGTACCAAAGGTCCGGTGCTCCTCCCTCCGCATCCGACTGCCTCCGCTGCCAAGGACACAGTCCAGCTCCACGACTGATCTCAGAGAGCCAGAGACACCTGCAGCTCATTGTCCCAGCCCTGACGCCTGTGACTACGTATACAGCCACACGACACCACCAGCCTTCACGGAGTGACCGCCCAGGAGACCAGAGAAGGGGCCGGAGCGATAGCCCAGCGGTAGGGCGTTTGCCTTGCACGCGGCTGGCCCATGCTGGCACGGGTTCAATCCCCGGCATCCCATATGGTCCCCTGAGCACCGCCGGGAGTGATTCCTGAGTGCAGAGCCAGGAGAAACCCCTGAGCGTTGCTGGGTGTGACCCAAAAAGCAAAAAAAAAAAAAAAAAAAAAGGAGACCAGAGAAAATTAGACGGGAACATTGAGCGAAGCCCAGGAAGGCCCGGCTCCTACTAACAGCTCGGGAAATCCTAAGGCCAGGGCTTCAGCAATGCCATTACGAGATGCTTGTTATGACAAGAATATAAAGCCAATCCATCATACCTGCTAGGGCCAGAGGGCGTGGGGGAAACTGGGGACAGTGGTGGAGGGCCTAATGTTGGGATATTAACACCGGAAGCAACTGCATTGTGGACAAGTTTGTAAATCATGGTGTTTAAATAAAGTATACGAAAATTTACGCTTTAAAGTAGATCCAAAAAATTAGCTGTGGAAAGATCAGAACAATATCCAAGTAATTTAAATATGGCAAGAAACAGGCATGGAATCTCAGTTTGAAGACATCACCCTCAATCAAAACTGCAGCGATACAAAGGAAAACAGGACCTGGGAGGCACATGCGCAGAGCCCAGGAGTTGAGGGAGATGCAGAGGGAGGCGGTCAGGGCTGGGGTGAGGGGGGTCAGGGCTCCACCCGCTTAGATTTCACTGCTCAGGCATATGACGGTGGCAGCGGCCTCATAGCTGAGGAGGAGAGTAACTGCATGCAGGACCCAGACACACACACAGGGAAGGCTCTTGTGACATGAAACCACACGGGCTCACAGACATCTTTGTCAATGGCCACGCCGCAGTGGTGCACAGACACACAGGGCAGCAAAGGCAGTCCTGGCCAACCCAGGGCAAAGTAAGTGGGTGAATATGTGGGGATGGAGGAGCCAGGAGGGACTCACGAAGAAATCAGCACTGAGCTTCCAAACGAGGCGACTTCATAAATCCACAGAGCGGGACACAGGGAGCATCATCATAAAGCAACAAACGAAGTAAGTAAAGATGTAAATCAGCAGCTGGTGGCCAGAACCGCACCAGTAAGGACACACCTGAGCAAAGTGATGAAGCCTGGACACTCGGCAGAGCCCGTCAGGACTCCCAGCGCCACAACAGGACTTACAGCGCCCCAACACCCGACACTCGGCGGAGCCCGTCAGGACTCCCAGCGTCACAACAGGACTTACAGCACCCCAACACCGGACACTCGGCAGAGCCCTTCAGGACTCCCAGCGCACAACAGGACTTACAGCACCCCAACACCCGGACACTCGGCGGAGCCCATCAGGACTCCCGGCACCACAACAACAGGACTTACAGCGCCCCAACACCGGACACTCGGCAGAGCTCGTCAGGACTCCCGGCGCCACAACAGGACTTACAGCGCCCCAACACCCGGACACTCGGCAGAGTCCGCCAGGACTCCCGGCACCACAACAGGACTTACAGCGCCCCAACACCCGGACACTCGGCAGAGCTCGACCAGGACTCCCAGTGCCACAACAGGACTTACAGCACCCCAACACCGGACACTCGGCAGAGCCCTTCAGGACTCCCAGCGTCACAACAGGACTTACAGCACCCCAACACCCGGACACTCGGCGGAGCCCATCAGGACTCCCGGCACCACAACAACAGGACTTACAGCGCCCCAACACCGGACACTCGGCAGAGCCGTCAGGACTCCGGCGCCACAACAGGACTTACAGCGCCCCAACACCCGGACACTCGGCAGAGCCCGCGTCAGGACTCCGGCACCACAACAGGACTTACAGCACCCCAACACCCAGACACTCGGCAGAGCCCGTCAGGACTCCGGCACCACAACAGTACTTACAGCGCTCCAACACCGGACACTCGGCAGAGTCCGTCAGGACTCCCGGAACCACAACAGGACTTACAGCGCCCCAACACCGGACACTCGGCAGAGCCCGTCAGGACTCCCGGCACCACAACAGGACTTACAGCACCCCAATACCCAGACACTCGGGAGAGCCCGTCAGGACTCCGGCACCACAACAGGACTTACAGCGCCCCAACACCCGGACACTCGGCAGAGCTCGATAGGACTCCCAGCGCCACAACAGGACTTACAGCGCCCCAACACCCGGACACTCGGCAGAGCCCGTCAGGACTCCAGGCGCCACAACAGGACTTACAGCACCCCAACACTCGGACACTCAGCAGAGCTCGATAGGACTCCCGGCGCCACACAGGACTTACAGCGCCCCAGCACCCAGACACTCGGCAGAGCTCGATAGGACTCCCAGCGCCACAACAGGACTTACAGCGCCCCAACACCCGGACACTCAGCAGAGCCCGTCAGGACTCCGGCGCCACAACAGGACTTACAGCACCCCAACACCCAGACACTTGGCAGCACTCGATAGGACTCCCGGGCCACACAGGACTTACAGCACCCCAACACCCGGACACTTCGGCGGAGCCCATCAGGACTCAGGGCACCACAACAACTGGACTTACAGCGCCCCAACACCCGGACACTCGGCAGAGTCCCCGGGACTCCGGCGCCACAACAGGACTTACAGCGCCCCAACACCGGACACTCGGCAGAGCCCGTCAGGACTACCGGCGCCACAACAGGACTTACAGCACCCCAACACCCGGACACTCGGCAGAACCCGTCAGGACTCCCAGCATGACAACAGGACTTACAGCGCCCCAACACCGGACACTCGGCAGAGCTCGTCAGGACTCCCGCGCCACAACAGGACTTACAGCGCCCCAACACCGGACACTCGGCAGAGCCCTTCAGGACTCTCGGCGCCACAACAGGACTTACAGCACCCCAACACCCGGACACTCGGCAGAACCCTTCAGGACTCCCGGCGCTACAACAGGACTTACAGCACCCCAACACCCGACACTCGGCAGAGCCCTTCAGGACTCTCGGCGCCACAACAGGACTTACAGCGCCCCAACACCCGACACTCGGCAGAGCCCATCAGGACTCCGGCGCCACAACAGGACTTACAGCGCCCCAACACCGGACACTCAGCAGAGCTCTTCAGGACTCCCAGCATTACAACAGGACTTACAGCGCTCCAACACCCGGACACTTGGCAGAGCCCGTCAGGACTCCTGGCGCCACAACAGGACTTACAGCGCCCCAACACCCAGACACTCGGCAGAGCCCTTCAGGACTCTCAGCGCCACAACAGGACTTACAGCGCCCAACACCCAGACACTCCCAGAGCTCGATAGGACTCCCGGCGCCACACAGGACTTACAGCGCCCCAACACCCAGACACTCGGCAGAGCTCGATAGGACTCCAGGCGCCACACAGGACTTACAGCGCCCCAACACCGGACGCTCGGCAGAGCCCAGGACTCCCGGCGCCACAACAGGGCTTACAGCACCCCCAACACCCGGACACCCGCAGAGCCCTTCAGGACTCCCCGGCGCTACAACAGGACTTACAGCACCCCAACACCCAGACACTGGGCAGAGCCCTTCAGGCCTCCCGGCGCCACAACAGGACTTACAGCGCCCCAACACCGGACACTCAGCAGAGCCCGTCAGGACTCCCGCGCCACAACAGGACTTACAGCGCCCCAACACCCGACACTCGGCAGAGCCCTTCAGGACTCCCGGCGCCACAACAGGACTTATAGTGCCCCAACACCGGACACTCGGCAGAGACCATCAGGACTCTCGGCGCCACAACAGGACTTACAGTGCCCCAACACCGGACACTCGGCATAGCCCTTCAGGACTCTCGGCGCCACAACAGGACTTACAGCGCCCAACACCCAGACACTTCGGCAGAGCCCCTTCAGGACTCTCAGCGCCACAACAGGACTTACAGTGCCCCAACACCCAGACACTCGGCAGAGCTCGATAGGGACTCCCGGCGCCACAACAGGACTTACAGCGCCCCAACACCCAGACACTCGGCAGAGCTCGATAGGACTCCCGGCGCGACACAGGACTTACAGCGCCCCAACACCCAGACACTCGGCAGAGCTCGATAGGACTCCAGGCGCCACAACAGGACTTACAGCGCCCCAACACCCAGACACTCGGCAGAGCCCTTCAGGACTCTCAGCGCCACAACAGGACTTACAGTGCCCTAACACCCAGACACTCGGCAGAGCTCGATAGGGACTCCCGCGCCACAACAGGACTTACAGCGCCCCAACACCCAGACACTCGGCAGAGCTCGATAGGACTCCCGGCGCCACACAGGACTTACAGCGCCCCAACACCCAGACACTCGGCAGAGCTCGATAGGACTCCAGGCGCCACAACAGGACTTTACAGCGCCCAACACCCAGACACTTCGGCAGAGCTCGATAGGACTCCGGCGCCACACAGGACTTACAGCACCCCAACACCCGGACGCCGGGCAGAGCCCGTCAGGACTCCGGCGCCACAACAGGACTTACAGCACCCCAACACCCAGACACTCGGCAGAGCCCGCCAGGACTCCGGTGCCAAAACAGGACTTACAGCGCCCCAACACCCAGACACTCGGCAGAGCCCTTCAGGACTCTCGGCGCCACAACAGGACTTATAGCGCCCCAACACCGGACACTCGGCAGAGCCCTTCAGGACTCTCGGCGCCACAACAGGACTTACAGCGCCTCAACACCCGGACACTCAGCAGAGCCCTTCAGGACTCTCGGCGCCACAACAGGACTTACAGTGCCCCAACACCCAGACACTCGGCAGAGCTCGATAGGACTCCCGGTGCCACAACAGGACTTACAGCACCCCAACACCCAGACACTGGGCAGAGCCCTTCAGGCCTCCCGGCGCCACAACAGGACTTACAGCGCCCCAACACCCGGACACTCAGCAGAGCCCGTCAGGACTCCCGCGCCACAACAGGACTTACAGCGCCCAACACCCGGACACTCGGCAGACCCCTTCCAGGACTCCCGGGCGCCACAACAGGACTTATAGTGCCCCAACACCCGACACTCGGCAGAGACCATCAGGACTCCCGGCGCCACAACAGGACTTACAGCGCCCCAACACCCGGACACTCGGCAGAGCCCTTCAGGACTCCCGGCGCCACAACAGGACTTATAGTGCCCCAACACCCGGACACTCGGCAGAGACCATCAGGACTCCGGCGCCACAACAGGACTTACAGCGCCCCAACAACCGACACTTCGGCAGAGCCCCTCTGGACTCCCAGCATCACAACAGGACTTATAGTGCCCCAACACCGGACACTCGGCAGAGCTCGTCAGGACTCCCGGCGCCACAACAGGACTTACAGCACCCCAACACCGGACACTCGGCAGAGCCCTTCAGGACTCTCGGCGCCACAACAGGACTTACAGCACCCCAACACCGGACACTCGGCAGAGCCCTTCAGGACTCCCGGGCGCTACAACAGGACTTACAGCACCCCAACACCGGACACTCGGCAGAGCCCTTCAGGACTCTCGGCGCCACAACAGGACCTACAGCGCCCCAACACCGGACACTCGGCAGAGCCCATCAGGACTCCCGCGCCACAACAGGACTTACAGCGCCCCAACACCGGACACTCAGCAGAGCTCTTCAGGACTCCCAGCATTACAACAGGACTTACAGCGCTCCAACACCCGGACACTCGGCAGAGCCCGTCAGGACTCCTGGCGCCACAACAGGACTTACAGCGCCCAACACCCAGACACTCGGCAGAGCCCTTCAGGACTCTCAGCGCCACAACAGGACTTACAGCGCCCAACACCCAGACACTCGGCAGAGCTCGATAGGACTCCCGGCGCCACACAGGACTTACAGCGCCCCAACACCCAGACACTCGGCAGAGCTCGATAGGACTCCCGGCGCCACACAGGACTTACAGCGCCCCAACACCCAGACACTCGGCAGAGCTCGATAGGACTCCTGGCGCCACACAGGACTTACAGCGCCCCAACACCCGGACGCCGGCAGAGCCCGTCAGGACTCCCGCGCCACAACAGGACTTACAGCACCCCAACACCCAGACATTCGGCAGAGCCCGCCAGGACTCCCAGCGCCACAACAGGACTTACAGCACCCCAACACCCAGACACTCGGCAGAGCCGGTCAGGACTCCGTGCCACAACAGGACTTACAGCGCCCCAACACCGGACACTCGGCAGAGTCCCTTCAGGACTCTCGGCGCCACAACAGGACTTACAGCGCCCCAACACCGGACACTCGGCAGAGCCCTTCAGGACTCTCGAGCCACAACAGGACTTACAGCGCCCAACACCCAGACACTCGGCAGAGCCCTTCAGGACTCTCAGCGCCACAACAGGACTTACAGTGCCCCAACACCCAGACACTCGGCAGAGCTCGATAGGACTCCCGGCGCCACAACAGGACTTACAGCGCCCCAACACCCAGACACTCGGCAGAGCCTCGATAGGACTCCCGCGCGACACAGGACTTACAGCGCCCAACACCCAGACACTCGGCAGAGCTCGATAGGACTCCAGGCGCCACAACAGGACTTACAGCGCCCCAACACCCAGACACTCGGCAGAGCCCTTCAGGACTCTCAGCGCCACAACAGGACTTACAGTGCCCCAACACCCAGACACTCGGCAGAGCTCGATAGGACTCCCGGGCGCCACAACAGGACTTACAGCGCCCCAACACCCAGACACTCGGCAGAGCCTCGATAGGACTCCCGGTGCCACACAGGACTTACAGCGCCCCAACACCCAGACACTCGGCAGAGCTCGATAGGACTCCAGGCGCCACAACAGGACTTACAGCGCCCCAACACCCAGACACTCGGCAGAGCTCGATAGGACTCCCGGCGCCACACAGGACTTACAGCACCCCAACACCCGGACGCTCGGCAGAGCCCGTCAGGACTCCCGGCGCCACAACAGGACTTACAGCACCCCAACACCCAGACACTCGGCAGAGCCCGTCAGGACTCCGGTGCCACAACAGGACTTACAGCGCCCCAACACCCAGACACTCGGCAGAGCCCTTCAGGACTCTCGGCGCCACAACAGGACTTATAGCGCCCCAACACCGGACACTCGGCAGAGCCCTTCAGGACTCTCGGCGCCACAACAGGACTTACAGCGCCCCAACACCGGACACTCAGCAGAGCCCTTCAGGACTCTCGGCGCCACAACAGGACTTACAGTGCCCCAACACCCAGACACTCGGCAGAGCTCGATAGGACTCCGGTGCCACAACAGGACTTACAGCACCCCAACACCCAGACACTGGGCAGAGCCCTTCAGGACTCCCGGCGCCACAACAGGACTTAGAGCGCCCCAACACCCGGACACTCAGCAGAGCCCGCCAGGACTCCGGCGCCACAACAGGACTTACAGCGCCCCAACACCGGACACTCGGCAGAGCCCTTCAGGACTCCCGCGCCACAACAGGACTTATAGTGCCCCAACACCCGGACACTCGGCAGAGACCATCAGGACTCCCGGCGCCACAACAGGACTTACAGCGCCCCAACACCCAGACACTCGGCAGAGCCCTTCAGGACTCCCGGCGCCACAACAGGACTTATAGTGCCCCAACACCCGGACACTCGGCAGAGACCATCAGGACTCCCGGCGTCACAACAGGACTTACAGCGCCCCAACAACGGACACTCGGCAGAGCCCCCTCAGGACTCCCAGCATCACAACAGGACTTACAGCGCCCAACACCCAGACACTCGGCAGAGCCCGCCAGGACTCCCGGCGCCACAACAGGACTTACAGCACCCCAATACCCGGACACTCGGCAGAGACCATCAGGACTCCCGGCGTCACAACAGGACTTACAGCGCCCCAACACCCGGACACTCGGCAGAGCCCGCCAGGACCCCCAGCATCACAACAGGACTTACAGCGCCGCAACACCCAGACACTCGGCAGAGCCCGTCAGGACTCCCGGCGTCACAACAGGACTTACAGCGCTCCAACACCCAGACACTCGGCAGAGCCCGTCAGGACTCCCGGCGTCACAACAGGACTTACAGCGCTCCAACACCCGGACACTCGGCAGAGCCAGTCAGGACTCCCGGGCGCCACAACAGCACCGTCTCCGCCTCCGCCTGCAACTCTGCGCTCAGCAGAAACATGTCTGAGGAAAAGAAGAAGTCAGACCCTCTGCCACAAACCAGTTCTCGGGAACCGGCGAGTCCTAGCAGAACAGCGAGAAGCAGGAGAGTCCGCAGGCAGAGCGCAGCACCGGCTGACGTAAATGTCAGGCTTCCTTCAGCTACAGCCGGTGACAACCCCTGCTGGCTGTGAAGTGGAGGTATTCGGGGAGCTAGGCCGGGTGGGCTGGGTTTGCGCCAGAGCAGAGCAACCGTAGTGACAGTACACCAGAGCCATGGCACAGCGGGAGGGCGTTTGCCTTGTACGCTGCTGACCCTGGTTCCATCTCCGGCATCCCATATGGTCCCCGAGCACCACCAGGTGTAATTCCTGAGCGCGGGAGCCCGGAGTAACCCCTGAGCATTGCCGGGTGTGACCAAAAAAGAAAACAAAATAGAACAGAGCACCTAACTCCCAGCCCCCTCTCAGCTGATGCTCTCCCCCATCTCCTACCAAGTCTCAGGGACCCCAGGCCCAGCCAGAGATCAGGTACTTCAAAGGCAGGTGTTGGCCAAGCACTAGGAATGGTCAGGCTCGACCCCAGTGAAGCACAGGGTGCTGGATGAGTATGGGCTCAGGCACCCACCGGGTGGGCTACCCCCGTGCCCCTGAGGACCCCTCTGAGGGCAGATCTCCCCCTGGGTTGGGGAGCCCCACACCGCCCAATGCAGCACAGGACTCCCCTCAGCCAGGATATCGGGAAAACAATCATGGCCGAGTTCCAAGAACAGAAATGACCCACAGCCATTCGCTTTGGAGCGGTCTATCAAAACAGAGAATGAAGTGAACTTCATGGGGTAATATGGGCTCCGCCTCAGACTAACACGCGCGCCCATCAGCTTTCAGTGGATGCACCCTGCTGCCTTCCTGTCGGGCCTAAATAAATAATGTGGGCGTTAAGGAAACACAGCTATTTACCGTCAAGAATAGAATTTCAAATCCTACAAAGTGGTGCCTGGTGTTTCAAGCTTTGACTAGAAAAGAATAGGTTTACACCAAATTGCATTTTCAATATGTTAATTAAACCAATAAAGAGTAACTATATTTGCGTGTCCTGATCTAATAATAAAACAGATATGTTTGGCCAACTATTTAAGCGCTTGATGGAATACTTTATGGATAGTATTTGCATACTAAATAAACACAAGACTAACATTTCAAGTGTTCGTGAGCAGCTCAGAACTCCGCGGCTGAAGGCTTCTGTGCAGGCCCCATGGTAATTAACTTCCGCTGTTTAGAAAACCAAAACCATAAAAGACCGTTTAATCAAACTTCATTCCATTCGATTTTCTTAAAATCCCTCTTGGAAGTCTATCCCCAGGACTCCGGTCTCAGGTGGGGTCCCTGGCCGCCCCACAGGGAAAGCTCCACCCGTGAGCGATGACACACGCAGAGGCCTCAGGCGAAAGGCCGCTGTGCTCGGGCCAGAGTGATAGCCCAGCGGGTAGGGCGTTGGCCTTGCATGCAGCTGGCCCATGCCGGCCCGGGTTCGATCCCGGCATCCCATATGGTCCCCTGAGCAACGCCAGGAGTAATTCCTGAGTGCAGAGCCAGGAGTAACCCCTGAGCATCGCCGGGTGTGACCCCCCAAAAAAAAAGGCCGCTGTGCTGCGCGGGGCTCCCGCGGGCCCACACCGCCTGCCCGTGGGTCAGCAGGAACAGACACCATCGGCGCCATTTCCACTCTGCCTCCACGATGAGCGGAAAGGCCGCAGACACCAGCGCATCCCCCCACCCTGTGCAGCTGGAGGCAGGACGGGGCACATGGCCGGCCACAGGTGAGGCGCTGAGCACTGCACCGGGATCTCTCGGCCCGGGCCTGCACACTGCTGCCTCCTCCACCAACTGTGGGCGAGCGGCCGGGGAGCAGGTGCCCCGAACGCGGGACCTCCAGACGCCAAGCCAGCTCCCACCCGACCCGCCGCGCCTGGCCAGAACTATCCTCTCCCGTGCCTCCTGCTTTTTGGGGTCTCCTCACAGCCACCTTTGAATGTGAAGATTAGCAGCGAAGCAACGGTGGCCGCTGAGCTCTGCAGAGTTTCCACCAGAAACGGGCTGAGTGAGAAGCTCCAGGGGCTGCCTGGCCCCGGTACTGGACCAGGTGAGCCGCAAGAGACCTCCGGCTGCCGGAAATGGCCTTGTGTGCAAACCCAAGTGCACGGGAAGGGAAGCAGACGCGGTGCCAGCCTGCCCTCATGGACACCGCACCTAACCCGCCCAAGGCCAGGCTGGCGTCTTGCAGACGTCCCGGGTGACCCGATAGGGGGTGGGGCGAGACTCACTGTGGTTCCTGCATGCCTGCTGGACCGGGCTCTTGGCAGCCGCTGCTTAGAAAGGCCCCAGGTGCTCCCTGACCAGCCAGCTCAGACGCTGCCGCCCGGAAGTGGGCTTGGCCCGGCCTCACTTGTTCCCTGACCTGAGCTCCCTGCCTCACCTGTGGAGCCCTGATCAGCCTGCTGCGGCTCCACTCCCGCCTAGCCCCGCCACCCCAGCCGCCCTCGCCTCAACCCTGCCCTGCAGCCCCCACTGTACCCCACAACCCTCCTCCCAAAGCCCTGCTCCCCCAGCCCTGCCCTGAAGGCCCACCTCCCCACAGCCCTGCCCACCACAGCCCTGCCCCCCACAGCCCTGCCCCCCAGCCATCCTCAAGCATCCCTGCTCCGCCGCCGCCTAGCCCTGCCACCCCCCAGCCATCCTCACCTCAGCCCTGCCCCCACAGCCCTGCCCCCCCCACAGCCCTGCTCCCTCAACCCTGCCCCCCACAGCCCTGCTCCCATAGCCCTCCTCCCCCCCAACCCGTCTTACCCCGCATCTGGCTTGAGGAATGTAGCTTCTCTAATTGTTTCTAAGAGTTTATGTCACACCATGGTACCCCCGCTGGACGTTTTAGGATGGGCACAGCCCCAGTGCCCACTGTACCCTCCAGGCTGGGTACAGCCTGAGCTCTCGCCTGGCCCCTGCTGCTCGTGCAGTCTGACCAGCCCAGTGACGGGGGCCAAGTCGTGCTCACCCGCCTCAGAAGCTCCCAGAGAAAGTTCCAGTCTCCCTGTGCTGAGTCTGGACCCCGGTGGGGTCCCTGGGAGGGGCCAGCGCTCTTGCAGCCAAATCTCCTGCTGTGACTGACTTGCTCGACCCTTTGCCAGCTGAGGAATGCTTCCCGGGCATGCTCCCATTTGTCAATTAATATTTAATTCCTGTAGTGAAGACCCACCAGTACGAGGCTCCCATTTCCTCTCCCCACTGACAAGCCTATTTAGTTCTAATTTCACTGCCACACTTGCTCCATACGCAGAGTGATGAGCCCCCCACGGGCCGCCCCTCCAGAGCAGGCACCGATGCTCCCCTTTGGGGTCCCGAGATGGGAGCCCTGGCCTGTCCCGACAACCAACGATGCACCCCCCCAGCTCTCCTTCCCTGGTTGCACCCTGCCCCGTGGGAGGCGCCCACATGGAAGATGGCATGTCCACCCTGAGCGGAGGAGGAGGGAGAGGAGGGGGAGGAGGAGGAGGAACAGGAGGAAGAGGAGGAGGGGAATGTAGGCAAAGGGATATACATACCCTCTAAGTGTATGTACTGCAAGCCACAATGTGTAAGAGAAGGAAGGGAGCGAAAGAGAGAGAGAGAGAGAGAGAGAGAGAGAGAGAGAGAGAGAGAGAGGAGAGGAGAGAGAGAGAGAGAGAGAGAGAGAGAGAGAGAGAGAGAGAGAAGAGGAAAAGTGCCTGCTATATAGAGGCAGGCCAGGGAGGAGGAGGGAATCGGGGACACTGGTGGTGGGAAATGGGCACTGGTGGAGGGATGGGTGCTGGAACACTGTATGACTGAAACCCAAACATGAACAACATTGTAATTGCATATCTCACGGTGGTATAATAAAATATTAAAAATGATTAAAATGTGCCTGTCAGGTCTTGTCAGTGAGTGGAATCTACCACAAGTGTGTGGAGTTAGAGGTTAGGTAAGACAGAGAAGGGAACAGTGCACTAATAATCGTTGGAAATGGTAATACCAGTCTAGAACTGAGCAATGAATATAGACAGGGATATACATGATAACCCCTAAATGTATGTATTGCAAGCCACAATGTGTAAGAGAAGGGAGAGTGAGAGAGTGAGAGTGAGAGAGACAGAGAGAAAGAGACAGAGAGAGAGAGGGAGGAGGAGAGAGAGAGAGAGAGAGAGAGAGAGAGAGAGAGAGAGAGAGAGGGAGAGAAAAGTATGTGCCATAGAGGCAGGCTGGGGGGAGGGAGGAGGGAATTGGGGACTCTGGTGGTGGGAAATGGTCACTTGAGGGGGATGGGTGCTGGAACACTGTATGACTGAAACCCAAACATAAACATCTTTGTAATTGTATATCTCACGGTGGCATAACAAAATTTAAATTAATTTTTTAAAAAAGCAGAATAAAAAGGGATGTACCTGATAAACCCCTAAATGTATGTATTGTAAGCCACAATGTGTAAGGAAGGGAGAAACAGCGAAAGAGAGAGAGAGAGAGAGAGAGAGAGAGAGAGAGAGAGAGAGAGAGAGAGAGGTGTCTGCCATAGAGGCAGGAGGGGGAGTGAATCAGGGGACAGTAGTGTTGGGAAGGATGCACTGGTGAGAGATGGTGCTGGAACACTGATGACCAAAACCCATCATGGACAGCTTGTAACTGTGTATCTCATGGTGATACTTGTATCACTGTCTTCCTTGTTCGTGGATTTGCTCGAGCAGGCACCAGTAACATCTCCATACACATCATCCATAGTCCTGTTACAAGCAAGTGTAGCCCAAGGGCAACTGTTTGCTCCAGGAACAGGAAGAGCCTCAAACCATTCCTTCAGGACATGGGAATGAAGTCCATTTTGTTACTGGTTTTTGGCATATCAAATACAACACGGGCTTGCCAGGCTCGGCCGTGTAGGTGGTACACTCACAGTAGTGGGCTCTCATCTCGAGCATTACTGATGAACCTCAGTGGGGGAAAGATCAGGTTTTCTCTTGGGTGGAGCTCTGAGGAGCTGTGGAGTCCGGATGCTGAGAATGACTGACCTCATGGTCTGGGGGTTCCCCTGGCTTCTTGCTAGGTTCACTGGGATGACGGCCACGGCTAGAACCTGCCTAGAACTGTATAGAGTGTATGAATGTGAAAGACCCTGGGAAGGACCTGGCCCTAATATCCAGCACTATCTAAGACAGTCGCAGACGGAGCTGAGTCTGGAGTGCCTCTCTTCCGAGGCTGCTGGCAAGGAGGTGGAGGAATGGGGGAAGGGGCCCAAATCCCCGCTCCAAGTCTGGCCAGTGTGGCCCCTCCCCGCACGTGTGAGGGAACCCTTGGAGCTATGTTGGACTCAGCCAGGGGCTGGCCCGGCCCTTTACCACCACTGGAGCTCCGTGGGTTGCTTCCACAGGGGCCGAGCGGCGCAGCTGTGGGTCTAGAGTGTCTCTCTTCCAGGGGTGCTGACGGCATTGTATGCCGATGGTGATCACTTGATCACTTGAATCCCGTTGTTCATCGTTGTTCATCGATTTGCTTCGAGTGGGTGCCAGTAACATTTCCATTGGACCCTATCACGTGCCACTGTAGCCCAAAGGCATCTGGTTGATTCAGGAATATAAAGAGTCTCAAACCGATTGTTCAGGGTCTTGGTGAAGAAGTCTGACCATCTTGTAGGTGGGCGGCCACGTGATCTTTGACATCCCATGGGATGGAGTCGGTAACGGCTCTAGTCCTTTTTAATTTGACATCCCGTGGGATCCAGTTAAAAGCAAACAAAGGAGTAGCTCCTGGGGTGCGGGGCCAAGGCTGGGTGGGCCACCTGCGAGGCAAGCGCCCCTGCAGCTCGCTCCAGCCCATAAGCACCTTTGATGACATGTTCTGCCTCAACAGACCTTGTTGCTCTTCACAAGCTCCTGGTCACTCGCTCACCTGGAGATCACACCATGAGGAAAGGTCGCGCCCACCCCCAGAGCAGTCTCAGGCTGCGCCCAGGACAGGCCCCGCCTGTGGCCACTAGCAAGGCAGAGCGGCCACCTCCCAGTGGGCCCTGGGGGCTTCCTCATGGTGGGCTGCAACAGCGACAGCGCCCATGCTAGAAGGGGTGACCAGCACCCGGAACCCCTGAGCCAGCCCCAGCCCTGCCCACACGCGCCTCGCAAGGGCCCCTGGGCAAGACACTGCCCAGACTGTCCAGGTGCCCTTGAAAGACTGCTGCGGCCCGCGGGTAGCTGCCAGAGGAGAAAGAGCCTGCTGGTCCTGAGGGAGTCGCTGGGTCCTGAGGGGGTCGCCATCGCCGGGTCCAGGTCCTGACCACCCCCTCCCCGCCCACCCCGCCGGGTCCGAGGGGAGCCGGGCAGCGGTGCGGCCACACTCACAGCGGCGGGGCGCCAGGAGACCCCAGGGTGGGCGGCAGGGGGCAGGTGCCCAGCCCAGGGCTCCCAGCCAGCTCCTGAGAGCGACCCTGGGCCGGCAGGGACAGAGACTGGCCGCGGCCGCCGGAGCTCAGCCCCGCAGGTCCGGCCTCGCGCGCCCCCTGCAGTCTGGAGGCCCCGGAGAGGGACCGGCCGGCGCGGCGAGCAGCGCCCTCGTGTGGACACGCGCGGCCGGGCGGACACCCGGGACAGGGGAGCGTCCGCTGGTCACTCCCGGACTCGGCTCTGCCCGACAGACAGAGACACGTTTCGGGGACCTGCGCTCACCCCACGGGGCTCTCCAGCCGGTGCCCACCCCAGGCCTCCGCGTCTGAGTCCTCCGAAATGCCACCAGGACGCCAGGTCCTGCCCTGCCCTGCCCTGGAGGGGGTCATCGGGGACCCACAAAGTTTACCAGAGTCTCTCCTAGGAAAGCTGGGTGCACTGGACAGGAGCCCTAGGAAGGCTGGGCACACTGGACAGAGCCCCTAGGAAGGCTGGGCGCACTGGACAGAGCCTCTAGGAAGGCTGGGCGCACTGGACAGAGCCCTAGGAAGGCTGGGTGCACTGGACAGAGCCCTAGGAAAGCTGGGCGCACTGGACAGAGCCCCTAGGAAGCTGGGCACACTGGACAGAGCCCCTAGGAAAGCTGGGCGCACTGGAAAGAGCCCCTAGGAAGCTGGGTGCACTGGACAGAGGCCTAGGAAGGCTGGGCGCACTGGACAGAACCCCTAGGAAGCTCGGCATACTGGACAGAGCCCCTAGGAAAGCTGGGCACACTGGACAGAGCCCTAGGAAGGCTGGCGCACTGGACAGAGCCCTAGGAAGGCTGGCGCACTGGACAGAGCCCCTAGGAAGCTGGCGCACTGGACAGAGCCCCTAGGAAGGCTGGGTGCACTGGACAGAGCCCTAGGAAAGCTGGGCGCACTGGACAGAGCCCTAGGAAGGCTGGGCGCAGTGGACAGAGCCCCTAGGAAAGCTGGGCGCACTGGACAGAGCCCTTGAAAGCTGGGTGCACTGGACAGAGCCCCTAGGAAAGCTGGGCGCACTGGACAGAGCCCCTAGGAAGCTGGTGCACTGGACAGAGCCCCAAGGAAGCTGGGTGCACTGGACAGAGCCCTAGGAAGGCTGGGCGCAATGGACAGAGCCCCTAGGGAGAGCTGGGTGCACTGGACAGAGCCCTAGGAAGGCTGGCGCACTGGACAGAGCCCCTAGGAAGGCTGGGCGCACTGGACAGAGCCCCTAGGAAAGCTGGGTGCACTGGACAGAGCCCCTAGGAAGGCTGGGCGCACTGGACAGAGCCCCTAGGAAGGCTGGGCGCACTGGACAGAGCCCTAGGAAAGCTGGGTGCACTGGACAGAGCCCCTAGGAAGGCTGGGCGCACTGGACAGAGCCCTAGGAAAGCTGGGTGCACTGGACAGAGCCCTAGGAAGGCTGGGTGCACTGGACAGAGCCCCTAGGAAGGCTAGGCACACTGCACTGGACAGAGCCCTAGGAAGGCTGGGCGCAGTGGACAGAGCCCCTAGGAAAGCTGGGGGCACTGGACAGACCCTAGAAATCTGGGCGCACTGGACAGACCCTCTAGGAAGACTGGGCACACTGGACAGAGCCCTAGAAAAGCTGGGCGCACTGGACAGACCCCTAGGAAGGCTGGCGCACTGGACAGAGCCCTAGGGAAGGCTGGGCGCACTGGACAGAGCCCTAGGAAGCTGGGCGCACTGGACAGAGCCCCTAGGAAAGCTGGGCGCACTGGACAGACCCTAGGAAAGCTGGGCGCACTGGACAGACCCCTAGGAAAGCTGGGCGCACTGGACGGACCCCCTAGAAAGCTGGGCACACTGGACAGACCCCTAGGAGAGCTGGGCGCACTGGAGGGGCCCTAGGAGAGCTGGGCGCACTGGAGAGGCCCTAGGAGAGCTGGGCGCACTGGACAGAGTGCAGGGCACGGAGGACCAAGAACACGGAGATGAGGCTGGTAACCTAACCCAGGTGCCACCATGGCAGGCCACTCATCGGCTGGTCCACTACGGCAGGAAGCTGCTGGAGTTGGACCTGTCTGGTCCACCTCCTGGCTGCTGCCCCTTCTGGCTCCCTCCAGGGAGCTGCAGAGCAGGTCTGGGCGGTCAGCCTGGGGTGCACATCAGCCCACCATCTGACGGGCTTCCTGTAATCTGATTTATGTCTGACCAGTGTGGTTCTGAGTCTGTATCTGTATGCCGCAAGGGTCACGCTCGCCTGTGCAAGGCCAACTAGCATGACCCTTCCATAATCTTAGTGTGCACATAGCCGGGGCACCACCAGTGCAGGACTGTGCGGCCCAGGGCTCTGGGCCCAGCTTTCTCGCTCCATCCCACACCCTGGCTCCAGATGGAAGGCCACCTGGGCTTGGCCACCTGCTGAGGACTGTCCTGGGGACTCTAGTGCCCGTGGGGGACAGTGCTGGGGCGCACCCACTGTATCTGAGGGGAGTGTGTGTACATGCTGCCCCGGGGCCACAGCAGGGTCTGGGCTTTCCTAGGATGTGACCCCCTGCTGGGCGGGCCCTCGGGTCCCTGAGCTGCTGGGCGCTGGCGTTAACGGGCTGCTTTCTCTGGAGGAAATGGATGGGGGTGTCCCCCACGCAGCCCGCCTGGCTGCACTGTCCCCCATTGGGACAGGGCTGAAAGCTCTCACCTCAGGCCGTCAATACAAGGACCAGCCGTGTCCACTACGAAGCCCCAGGTGCAGTTGACCTCGGGGATGCCTCTGGCTTGGGAGATGCGGGGCCCCAGCCGCACCCTCCAGGCCCTGATTCACGGCGCTCGGCTCGGGACTCCCACGGAGGTCTCTGCCGTCCTTCCCACCCCCTGCGCCCAGGACAGCCAGCACCCCTGCAGAGGCCGCCCAGACTCGAGACCCAGCCCCATCCCGAGCAGCAGTGCGGCACGCCCAGGGCACGCCAGTGCAAGGCGGGCACACAAGCGCCGGCTCCTGGGGGCCAACCACTCCCTGCACGCGCACAACTGCACGTGACATGAGCGGGGGCACATGTATAAGAACACAGATCAACAGGCACCAGACACAGGTACGACAGACACATGTATGAGAACACAGATCAACAGGCACCAGACACAGGTACCACGACAGACACATGTATGAGAACACAGATCAACAGGCACCAGACACAGGTACGACAGACACATGTATGAGAACACAGATCAACAGGCACCAGACACAGGTACCGACAGGCACATGTATAAGAACACAGATCAACAGGCACCAGACACAGGTACGACAGGCACATGTATAAGAACACAGATCAACAGGCACCAGACACAGTACGTGTCATCACTGGTGACATCAGATGGAGCCCCTTCTGCATGTGAGGGGCAGGAACCTCCTGTGCCAGGGTAACGCTGCTGGCAGAGCCGACGACCAGAGGGCATCAGACACAGCTGTGGGTCCCTCCCTGCTTCTAGGGACAGTCCTGATGCCAAGGGCTGTGCCCAATCCCTGCCACGTGCAGGGCAAGGCGAGGACTTACAAGGAACAGGTCAGTGAGGGGCAAAGCCGAAGGCTCAGCTCAGCCCCACGGGCACCCCCGAGCAGAGGGCTCCACTGTGGGCAGCGGCCTCCATGCTCCTGTGGCCCTGGGGGCACTGCACCTGCCCCTGGACACACCGGGACACTGTACCCACCGTGGACACCCGGGGACACTGTACCCACCGTGGACACACCCAGGGACACTGTACCCACCCCTGGACACACCCAGGGACACTGTACCGCCCCTGGACACCCAGGGACACTGCACCTGCCCCTGGACACACCGGGACACTGTACCCACCGTGGACACACCCAGGGACACTGTACCCACCCTGGACACACCCAGGGACACTGCACCTGCCCCTGGACACACCGGGACACTGTACCCACCGTGGACACACCGGGGACACTGTACCACCGTGGACACACCGGGGACACTGCACCCACCATGGACACACCGGGACACTGTACCCACCCATGGACACCAAGGACACTGCACCTGCCCTGGACACAACCAGGGACACTGGACACACCGGGACACTGTACCCACACCTGGACACACCGGGACACTGTACCTGCCCCTAGACACACCCGGGGACACTGTACCCACCGTGGACACACCCAGGGACACTGCACCCGCCATGGACACACCGGGACACTGTACCCACCCATGGACACACCCAAGGACACTGCACCCTCCCCTGGACACAACCAGGGACACTGTACCCACCCCTGGACACACCGGGACACTGTACCCACCCTGGACACACCGGGACACTGTCCCCCGCCCTAGACACACCGGGACACTGTACCCACCATGGACACACCAGGGACACTGTACCCACCTCTGGACACACCGGGGACATAATACCCGCCACTGGACACACCGGGGACACTGTGCCCACCGTGGACACACCCAGGACACTGTACCCGCCCCTGGACACACCCAGGGACACTGTACCCACCATGGACACACCGGGGACACTGTACCCACCTCTGGACACACCGGGACACTGTACCCCCCCATGGACACACCCAGGGACATTGTACCCGCCATGGACACACCCGAGGACACTGTACCGCCCCTGGACACACCGGGACACTGTACCCACCTCTGGACACACCGGGACACTGTACCCGCCCCTGGTCACACCGGGGACACTGCACCCCCTGGACACTGTACCCCCCATGGACACACCGGGGACACTACCCACCCCTGGACACACCAGGGACACTGTACCCACCCATGGACACACCCAGGGACACTGTACCCGCCCCTGGACACAGTACCCACCCATGGACACACCCAGGGACACTGTACCCACCCCTGGACACACCGGGGACACTGTACCCGCCCCTGGACACACCAGGGACACTGTACCCGCCATGGACACACCAGGGACACTGTACCCGCCCCTGGGCACACACCGGGGACACTGTACCCACCCCTGTACCCACCCAGGGACACTGTACCCACTGTGGACACACCCAGGGACACTGTACCTGCCCCTGGACACTCCGGGACACTGTACCCGCCCATGGACACACCCAGGGACACTGTACCCGCCCCTAGGTACACCCCCCAGGGACACTGTACCCACCCCTGGACACACCGGGACACTGTACCCACCGTGGACACACCCAGGGACACTGTACCCGCCCCTGGATACACCCGGGGACACGTACCCGCCCCTGGACACACCGGGGACACTGTACCCACCATGGACACACCCAGGGACACTGTACCGCCCCTGGACACACCCGGGGACACTGTACCCACCATGGACACCCAGGGACACTATACCCACCTGGACACCCGGGGACACTTTACCCGCCCCTGGACACACCGGGAGACTGTACCTGCCCCTGGACACACCCGGGACACTGTACCGCCATGGACACACCGGGGACACTGTACCCGCATTGGACCACACCGAGGACACTGTACCCACCCATGGACACTGTACCCACCCATGGACACACCCTGTACCCACCCCTGGACACTCGAGACACTGCCCCACCCCTGGACACAGCCAGGACACTGCGAGCAGCAGTTCTGGAGCACTTTGGCGGTGCAGCCCCCTCATGCCTGTCCACCTCACCCCCGCCATGAATTGGGTCTGTCCTGCTGGGAGGGAGCCCGAGCCGGCGGCATCCTCCGCTCTGAGGCTGCGCTGCAGTGGCAGCTCCGGAAGACCCAGGGGGCACGGCCAGTGTTTGCTCCACACGCCTCACGGTCGAGTGTTTGCCCCCACACACCTCACGGTCGAGTGTTTGCCCCACACACCTCACGGCCAGTGTTTGCCACACGCCTCACGGCCAGTGTTTGCTCCACGGCAGTGTTTGCCCCACACGCCTCACGGCTGAGTGTTTGCTCCACCACGCCTCACGGCCAAGTGTCTGCTCCACACACCTCACGGCCCAGTGTTTGCTCCACACGC
Source organism: Cryptotis parvus (assembly GCA_021461705.1). Taxonomy (NCBI): domain Eukaryota; kingdom Metazoa; phylum Chordata; class Mammalia; order Eulipotyphla; family Soricidae; genus Cryptotis; species Cryptotis parvus. The sequence continues at coordinate 50,548 of JAJIBD010008052.1, forward strand.
CTCACGGCCAGTGTTTGCTCCACACCTCACGGCCAAGTGTCTGCTCCACACACCTCACGGCCAGTGTTTGCCCCACGCCTCACAGCCGAGTGTTTGCTCCACACGCCTCACGGCCGAGTGTTTGCCCCACGCCTCCACGGCCAGTGTTTGCCCCCACACGCCTCAAGGCCGAGTGTTTGCTCCACACGCCTCACGGCCAGTGTTTGCTCCACGGCCAGTGTTTGCCCCCCACGCCTCACGGCTGAGTGTTTGCTCCCCACGCCTCACGGCCAGTGTTTGCTCCACGGCCGAGTGTTTGCCCCACGCGCCTCACGGCTGAGTGTTTGCTCCACGCGCCTCACGGCCGAGTGTTTGCTCCACGCCTCACGGCCAGTGTTTTGCTCCACACGCCTCATGGCCGAGTGTTTGCTCCACACGCCTCACGGTCGAGTGTTTGCCCCCTGCGCCTCACGGTCGAGTGTTTGCTCCACACGCCTCACGGCCAGTGTTTGCTCCACGCCTCACGGTTGAGTGTTTGCCCCCCCCCCCACGCCTCACGGCCAGTGTTTGCCCTGCGCCTCACGGCCGGTGTTTGCTCCACACGCCTCACGGCCGAGTGTTTGCGCCTCACGGCCGAGTGTCTGCCCCCACACGCCTCACGGCCAGTGTCTGCCCCCACGCCTCACGGCCGGTGTCTGCTCCACACACCTCACAGCCGAGTGTTTGCCCCACACGCCTCACGGTCGAGTGTTTGCCCCACACCGCCTCACGGTCGAGTGTTTGCCCCCCACGCCTCACGGCCGGTGTTTGCTCCACACGCCTCACGGCCGAGTGTTTGCTCCACGCCTCACGGCCGGTGTCTGCTCCACAAGCCTCACGGCCAGTGTCTGCTCCCACACACCTCACGGCCGAGTGTCTGCTCCACACACCTCACGGCCGAGTGTTTGCTCCACAGCGCCTCACGGCCAGTGTTTGCCCCCCACGCCTCAAGGCCAGTGTTTGCTCCACACACCTCAAGGCAGTGTTTGCTCCACACACCTCATGGCCAAGTGTCTGCTCCACCACGCCTCATGGCCGCAGTGCCTGCTCCACGAGAAGACCCAGGGAGCACGGCCGAGTGTTTGCTCCACACACCTCACGGCCGAGTGTTTGCCTCACATCTCATGGCCTAGTGCCTCCACGAGAAGACCCAGGGAGCACGGCCGAGTGTTTGCTCCACGCGCCTCACGGCCAGTGCCCGCTCCGCACCCTCAGCCCTTTGTCGGGTGGGTGCTGGGCAATCCCCAAGTCAGGAATGGGGGTTTCTTCCTAGCCTGATGGAGCGCCAGGCTCTGCGTTCACGCCATCTCCTCACGGTGACTCAGGCCTCTGAGCCCTCCTGCTGGGTCCCTTGTGCCCGTGAGCTGGGCCTGGGCCTGCTCCCTCCGACGCGACCACCAGCTTCCCTGACGTCTGCCGGGCCCCTTGCCCTGTGCCGCCGGAGGGCGGCTCTCTGGGGTCTCAAGTCCTGCTGGGTGGCTACAGCCGCGGTAACAGTTGGGGACACAAAGCCTCCCATCTGGTCCCTAGGATTAGTTTGGCTACTGGGAAGGCTTTATTGCTGCGTATAAATTTCAATGGCATTTGGTCTGTCTCTATAAAAAATGTGACTGACGGTCGTCAGGGCCAACGTGGAGAAGGTGTCTCCCTCACTCCACGAGTCAGGCCTCGTCACAAGTCAAACCACCAGCGCAGGTGTGGATGCGGGGAGGACCCCACGGTCAGTGGCTGCTGATGGCCCGGCCTTGGAAAATAGTACAGGCGATTTGGAAGAAATTCCAAAATAACATGGAGAAATCACGGACACTCAGAAACCTCAGAACCATTTCCGTATGACCCAGGAACCTGCTTCGGGCCCCACCGTCCCTGCGCCGTGTCCGAGAACAGGTGAGATGCAGCAGCTCCGGCCCCAGTGTCCCTGCTGGGCTGTGAGCACAGGCCTGCAGTGTGGCTGCTGGCCACGGCCGGAGGAGCAGGCATCGTGCTGCAGGCAGGCAGGCAGGGTGGGCGAACCCTCCGCCCGCATCCGGGGTCTAAAACCCCAGTTAGGGGACAACAAACAGCAAAGTGGCGTGCTCCAGAGCCCACAGGGCCGGGAGGCGTGCACTCAGAGATGACAGGGCCGGGGGCGCGCGCTCAGAGCCGACAGGGCCGGGGGCGGCGCTCCAGAGCCCACAGGGCCCAGGGGTGCGGCGCTCAGAGTCCACAGGGCCGAGGCGCGTGCTCAGAGCCGACAGGGCCGGGCGGCGCTCAGAGCCAACAGGGCCGAGGGGGCGCGTGTGGGGGCCCCGACACATGGCGGAGGATGGGGCCGGGGTGGGTCTGGTTTGGATGGCTGCATGCACACAGCCCTCAGACAGGGCTGCAGGGCCAGAGCCATGGTGCAGGGGAGGGCTGACCTTCTCACAGCCAACCTGGACTCCGCCCCCAGCACCCCGGCATGATCACGCCCCAGCAACCCCTGACAGAGCCAGGAGCCAGCGAGCCTGCGGAGCTGAGGCCGTGCCAGCCCTGCTCCGGCCAGCGCGGGGCAGCAGCGCTCTGGAATCAGCTGCTCAGCCTGGCTGCACTCCAGCAGGCCCCTCCCTCCGTCCCTCTCGAACACTCGGCAGGGCAGCAGGCGTCCAGCCAGGGACAAGGCCACGCAGGAGTCACTGTCTCAGGAGTCTGAAGATGTTTATTGCGTCCTCGTCTGGGTGAAGGCGTGACAGGCACTACGCAGCACAGCCTCGGGAGGGCTAACGGGGTGGGGGGTGGGGGCAGCACCTCCAGCTCCAGCGTGGCCGCCACATGGCTCACGCACCATCTCCCTTCAGGACGGGCAGCAGCTCCCCCGTTCTCCTTCAGCTCCTGGAAAGACAAGACGGGACGGCGCTGTGGGGGCCTCAAGAACCCCGCCAAAGGCCACACCAGGCAGCTGCCCGCATTCAGTGCCCACTTCTAGATCCACAAGCCCACTCGGCGCGAGTCACTAAGTGACCGGGATGGATGAGGCCCTCGGGCAGAGACTGCGGGTGCACAGAGCACAGGCCTCTCCGCTGCTGCCGCAGTGCCCACTCCTGAGGCGAGCCCAGCACTGCCACAGTCCGGCACCCTGCAACCACGGCAGTGGCCTGGGCCCCCAAGCCTGGGCCTCCGGGCCACTGCACTGACTGGATGAGGGGAGCCACAAGGACCCTTTCCGTCCCTCTCCTTGGACAAGCACGGACTTGCGCGATGTCCCTGATGGGCACCAAGTCACACCACACCCCGCAGGACAAGAAGGCTCAGAGTGACCGGGATGTGCCAGTCTCATCTTCCCGAGCCTGGCAGGCGGCGTGGTCCCTAGGGCGGGCGGCTGTCCTGTGTCACGGGCCCTCAGGAGCCTCTGACGGCGTGACCTAGGCCGGGCGGCTATCCTGTGTCACGGGCCCACAGGAGCCTCTGACAGCGTGACCCTAGGCCGGGCGGCTGTCCTGTGTCGCGGGCCCTCAGGAGCCTCTGACAGCGTGACCTAGGCCGGGCGGCTATCCTGTGTCACGGGCCCACAGGAGCCTCTGACAGCGTGACCTAGGCCGGGCGGCTGTCCTGTGTCCACGGGCCCACAGGAGCCTCTGGCGGCGTGACCTAGGCCGGGCGGCTGTCCTGTGTCACGGGCCCACAGGAGCCTCTGACAGCGTGACCTAGGCCGGGCGGCTGTCCTGTGTCACGGGCCCTCAGGAGCCTCTGACAGCGTGACCTAGGCCTGGCGGCTGTCCTGTGTCACGGGCCCACAGGAGCCTCTGACAGCGTGACCCTAGGCCGGGGCGGCTGTCCTGTGTCACGGGCCCACAGGAGCCTCTGACAGCATGACCTAGGCGGGCGGCTGTCCTGTGTCACGGGCCCACAGGAGCCTCTGACAGCGTGACCTAGGCCTGACGGCTGTCCTGTGTCACGGGCCCACAGGAGCCTCTGACAGCGTGACCTAGGCCGGGCGGCTGTCCTGTGTCACGGGCCCACAGGAGCCTCTGACAGCGTGACCCTAGGCCTGACGGCTGTCCTGTGTCACGGGCCCACAGGAGCCTCTGACAGCGTGACCCTAGGCCAGGCGGCTGTCCTGTGTCCGCGGGCCCACAGGAGCCTCTGACAGCGTGACCTAGGCCAGGCGGCTGCCATGTCACAAGCCCTCAGGAGCCTCTGACAGTGCCTGGGATCTATTGTAGCCGCGCGGGACCGGCTGAAAGCCCGGTACTGGCGTCCATCCGACAGGCTGGAGGTAGTCTGCTCAGAGAAGCGGCCCCGGGCCCGCCCGCCATGTGCCCTGTGTCCCCAGGGCTGCAGCCGCCCGAGGCCAGTGCCTAGCGGCCCCGTGAGAGGCTTCTCTACCTGACCCCGGGCGGGGGGCAGACCTGGTGCTCCCATTCCCACAGCACGGCGTGAGGCTACTAATGTTTTCTCGTCTGTGTGCCAGTCAGGTGGCCACGGCAGGCACCCCGGAGACGTCCATGTGGGCCGGACGAGCTGAGGTGCAGCTGCCGTCGGCTCCAAGACCCGCCTTGGAGCAGCCCAGCAAGGAGCGCCGCAGCTCCCCAACACCCCTCTCCGCTGAACAAGCGTTTCTTTCCCGACAGTCACGGGCAGAAGCCCTCAGACAAGCCAGCACGTGACCCGCCCCAAAAAAGGCCAGGACACCAGGGAGAAGGTCACAGCCGGACCCCAGACCCAAACACCGCCGCAACCCTGATGGGCCCTGCCTCACCTTGGCGATGTCCAGCCCCCGACAAGCTCCCCCCTTGACGTACAGCTGGGAGTGCGTGGGCCAGTTGGAGTAAGCTTTCAGCCCCTGCCGCACCTGTGGAGACAGCGACAGCCCTGAGCCCTCGCCTGCACCGCGCCCACGCTCAGAGCCAACGGGGACCCAGAGGGACGGGACGTACCTCCTCATCCTCCAAGATGTCGAATGTCTCATAGTCGACACTGGGAGGGAGAAAAGTGACAGAGAACGGTTGGCCCAAAGCCACAGGCAGCCACCCTGGGGTCGACCTTAAAGCCGAGAAGGGCAGGGGCCAAGGCGAGTTCCTGCTCCCGCATCACAGCAGAGCGCAGGCCCGCACTGCCTGTCTGTCGGGAAGCGTGCAGTGAACAGACGGACGGACGGACGGACCGCGGGAAGGGGTGGGGGCCCCCTGCAGGGCGTCCCTGAGCACAGAGCACGGGGTGGGGCGGAGTGCCCTGCGATGCCCGGCTTCAGCAGGCCACAGCACTTGCCCGCCTGCAGGGGACCAGCCCCCACCCAGGGGGAAATCAGCCTCGCATCTCCTGGGAGCCGGCGCGGGGGCACCCGTGCGAGAGCGGGCGAGTGCCACACACATCACCCAATCTGGGCTTCCCAAAGCCAGAACCATCTGCTTGGCCTCACGTGGTGCCCAGACATGCGGGCAGCAGAGACCACAGACCAGGAAAGCACAAGACCTTCAGGGCAGCTCCAGGTGGCTCTGGCTCGGGGGTGGCAGGTGCGCGAGTGCTCATGACCCGCCTGCAGGAAGGCCCCGGGACCAGGCCTGAGAGCGCAGCCGTGGTGGGCTGGGGCGAGGCAGGAAGGCTTGCTTGGGCCCCACAAGCCACGCAGAGAGCCCAAGGCAGCTCAAGGCCAGGGACAAGGGAGCCCCACTGTAGCCAGGGGCCCTGACCAACTATGGGGCTGAGGGGGCCCTGTCCATCCAGGAGCTGAGGGGCCCTGTCCATCCAAGGAGCTGAGGGGGCCCTGTCCATCCAAGGAGCTGAGGGGGCCCTGTCCATCCAAGGTGCTGAGGGGCCCTGTCCATCCAAGGAGCTGAGGGGGCCCCTGTCCGCCACGAGGCTGAGAGAACCTGGCGGAGCTGTTCGGGCCAGGCCAGTGTCCGTGGGGTCAGGTGCGGGGCTAGCCCAGGACATGCTCCCGGAGTTCCCCTTCAGAACTGGGGTGGAGGAAGGAGGCCCCAGGCAAGGGCAGAGAGGCGACCACAGGGGGGACGGACCCTCCCGGCACAAGCACCGGTCTGGAAGTGATTCTCTTCTGGCCTGAGAGGCGGCTGCCCACGATGGGCCCCACGGCCGAGCGGGCTCTGGGCAGCCAGCTGGCCGCGGGCTACTGGGGTCTAAGCCGCAGCTCCCCAGGCAGCAGCAAAGGCGGCGCAGGCGGCGCTCCTGGGGCTCGGGGGCTCACCGGTACCGTTGAGAATCTCCACAATCTGTTTGCTGAATCCACATTTTGCTTCCTGAATCCAAACAAAAACAGCAGCTGAGGTGCCCACGCGAGGGCCGGCCGAGGAGGGGTCGGCCTCTGCTGGTCCTCGACCCCTGGCCCTGGCAGCGCCCCGCCCCCACAAGTTTCTCCAGCCTTTGTGGGTCTCTCTGTAGGGCGCTGCCCCGCACTGAGACCTGCGCCTGGCGCCACATTCTCCTGGTGCGTGGCAGCAACGTGGCAAGCCGCAACCCACAGAACCTATAGAGCCCCTACACTTAACAGCACAAAGTCAGCAGCTCCCAAATACTGGAATATTGCCTGGGCATTCTGAAGAAAAGAGTAAGATCCCAAATCTGCTTGTAAGGGCTGATGCCGAGAGCACAGCAGGGAAGGCGTTTGCCTCGCGCAGCCAACCCAGGTTCAATGCCGGAATCCCATATGGTCCCCCAAGTACCGCCAGGAGAAATGCCTGAACCCCCTGAGCATCACTGGGTGTGACCCACAAAAAATGATCTGCTTGTAGGCGCTGAGGCGACAGAACAGCAGGTGCAGCGGCGCCGAGCATGTGCCCAGCCCAGGTCCAGTCCCTGGCACCAACACAGTTCCCCAGAACACCTGGGTGGCCCAGCTAAAGACAAGCGAAAGCAGCTACTACGGCCGTGGCGTCACCCGCCACAGGCTACGCGAGCCTGAGCACCAGGGCACAGCTGCAGGCCTGGGAGGGAGCAGGCGGGGGTGTCGCAGCCACCGCGAACACGCAGCAGAAAGAGAGGAGGCCGCAGAGACCCAGGACAGGGCGCGCAGCAGGGAGGCACCACAGAAGCGGTTGCTGCATCCCCAGGCCCGGAAGGCCACTGAAGGCCCGGCCCAGAGAGCAGGCGGCTGAGGAGCTGCTGTCACAGGTGCCCGGCAGCCACAGGACCGCCCGGCACCCGCAGTCCGGTTCCTCACCTGCTTGTTTCCTTTCATGAAGAGCATCACCGAGGCCTTATTGGTCAGCACTTTGAGCCTGGAGAGACACGGGCAGTCGGCCAGAGCCACACACGGAGGCCGCCGAATGAGGCAGCACAAGGCGACAGCTGAGCTCAAGGCGCTGACGACCCCTTTGTTACACACACACTGCTGTCCCCTTTGTTACACACACGATGTCGTCCCCTTCGTTACACACACACTGCCATCCCTTTCGTTACACACACACTGCTGTCCCCTTCGTTACACACACGCTGCCATCCCTTTAGTTACACACACACTGCCATCCCCTTCGTTACACACACACTGCCGCCCCCTTCGTTACACACACACTGCCGCCCCCTTCGTTCACACACACTGCCGCCCCCTTCGTTACACACACACTGCCGCCCCTTCGTTACACGCACTGCCGTCCTTCGTTACACACGCTGCCGTCCCCTTCGTTACACACACGCTGCCGTCCCCTTAGTTACACACACTGCCGTCCCCTCCGTTACACACGCTGCCGTCCCCTTCGTTACACACACTGCTGTCCCCTTTGTCACACACACGCTGCTGTCCCCTTCGTTACACACGCTGCTGTCCCCTTCGTTACACACGCTGCTGTCCCCATCGTTACACACACGCTGCTGTCCCCTTCGTTACACACGCTGCTGTCCCCTTCGTTACACACACACTGCTGTCCCCTTAGTTACACACACTGCTGTCCCCTGTGTTACACACACACACTGCTGTCCCCTTCGTTACACACGCTGCCGTCCCCTTAGTTACACACACTGCTGTCCCCTGTGTTACACACACACACTGCTGTCCCCTTAGTTACACACACTACTGTCCCCGTTACACACACACTGCCGCCCCTTCGTTACACACGCTCCTGTCCCCTTCATTACACACACTGCTGTCCCCTGTGTTACACATACTGCTGTCCGTGTTACACACACGCTGCTGTCCCCTTAGTTACACACGCTGCCGTCCCCTTCGTTACACACACTGCTGTCCCCTTCGTTACACACACTACTGTCCCCTTCGTTACACACACACTGCCGCCCCTTCGTTACACACACGCTGCCGTCCCCTTCGTTACACACACTGCTGTCCCCTTCGTTACACACGCTGCCGTCCCCTTTGTTACACACACGCTGCTGTCCCCTTAGTTACACACACTGCTGTCCCCTGTGTTACACATACTACTGTCCCCTTAGTTACACACACACTGCCGCCCCCTTCGTTACACACGCTGCCGCCCCCTTCGTTACACACTGCGCTGCCATCCCCTTAGTTACACACACTGCTGTCCCCTTCGTTACACACACTGCTGTCCCCTTTGTTACACACACACTGCTGTCCCTTTGTTACACACACTGCTGTCCCCTTCGTTACACACACTGCCGTCCCCTGTGTTAACACTCTGCCATCTGTTACACACAACCATCCTTTATTACACTGTTGTCGCCTTTATTACACACATACGCTGCTGTCCCTTTTTTGACACACTGTCCCCTTTATTACACACTTTGCCATCCTCTTTATTACAGTTCCCTTTATTACATGCACTCTATCCCCTTTATTATACACGCTGTCCCCTTATGACACACACACACACACACACACACACACACACACACACACACACACACACTCTGCCGTCCCCTTTATCCCCCTGCTCTCTAAGGCTCTGTGACACACTATCTGACTCTCTAAGACAACAAACATTCCTCCAAGTAGCAACTGAAGCCCAGCAGCTCTCAGTACTAAGAAGTACACTAAGAACTAATGCTACCATGGGGCCGGGGCGACAGCACAGCGGGGAGGGCGTTTGCCTTGCATGCAGCCAACCCAAGTTCGATCCCCAGCATCCCACATGGTCCCCCAAGCATCTCCAGGAGTGATTCCTGCGTGCACAGCCAGGAGTAACCCCTGAGCATCGTTGGATGTGACCCAAAAGAGCCAAAAAAAAAAGAAAGAAAGAAAAGAAAAAGAGATCCAATGCAGTAGGGTTTCTTGAGGGCCTCATGCGCTGCGTCCAGCCAGGGCCAGGACCTGTGCGGATGCCCAGGGCTACCCTGGCCCCAGCCCTGCTGCTCCCGGCCCCGGGCAGGTAGACAGGCCCAGCCCGAGGTCACTAGCAGCAGCAGCAGCAGCTCAAGTCCAAAGCCTTCGTCTGAGCACTGGGTGCGGCCCAATAAAGAGCATGGACAAGCCCACCGCCTGACCCAGCGGGGTTCGGGCCAGAGGCAGTGGACAGTGTGAGGGTCCCTGCCTGGATCAGCCTGGCGTCGCACCCCTCAACCCAGCACATCCCAGGCAGGAGAAAGCCCAGAAGTTCTGCCCGGCGACCCCCTGCGGCGCTGCCCCGTGAGACCCATGCCGGGACGCTCGGTCGTCACTCAGCCCACAGGGCTGCCAGGCCACGGGCCAGCTCACGAGTGGAGGGACAGCGTCTGTGGGTACCCAGGCCTGGCCCAGCACTAACAGGGCTAAGCCAGAGAAGCTCGTTCCCAGCGGACAGACTGACTGTCTCCAGAGCACTGCGTGGCTATCGCTGGGCGCCTGGAAGCACAGACAGGGCTCCGAGAGCGGGAGGGGAGAGCGAGAGGGGAGAGGGAGGACAGAGGGAGGAGTGGACAGAGGGGGAGGGGAGACGGCCAGGCTGGTGCGGGACCAGGTGCTGCGGTGGCCAGGCTGGCTGTCCCTCCCGGCGGCGGCTGGCGCGGACTCACCTCTCCTCTAGCTTGGGCACTTTGGGGCAGATCGTGTCGAGCTCCGCTGGGCGCCTCCAGCTCCTGAAAGGAAACAGGGACTCAGGGCGCTGAGGGGACCCAAGCGCACGAGGGTGCCGCCGCCTCCACCCGACCCCAGCGTGCTCGCCCTGGACCTTGATGATGTCCAGCCCCCGACAAGCTCCCGGAGACATAGAGCTGCGGGTAGGTGGGCCAGCTGGAGTAGGCCTTGAGGCCCTGGCGCACTTCTTCATCCGAGAAGATGTCGAAGCTGCTGAACTGAATGTTGTGTCTGCGGAGGATCTCGACCATCTGCTTGCTGAAGCCTGGGGGCAGTGCAGGGGAGTCACCACAGCCCAGCCCACCCCAGCCGTGTCCCCAATGCCCCTCCCGCTGACTCACTGGCCACCTGCACGCTGCAAGGGAGATCCCTGAGCCCTAACAGGACCCAAACGGCCACACAACATGACTGCAAGCAAGTTAGCGCTGCTCAAAGCTCCCCTCAAGACCAGAACTTTCTGGACTCAGCAGGCAGAGTCCACACCCTGGCCCCTGCCTGACCCGCCAGGGAGGCACTGGCAGTCCCGAGTCACCTCCCTGCTTTGCCCTTTGCTGTCAGGGGGCCCACAGGGACCTCAGCCAAACCCTTAGGAGGAACCAAGTAGGCAGAGTCTGTGCCACGGCCCTGAGCACAAGACTAAGTCCATGCTGTGTCCACGGTCCCTGACCACCCAACTACAGGCCTCCACGCTGTGTCCACAGTGCCGAGCACAAGGCCGTGGGTCCATGCTGTGGCCACAGCCCCCAACCACCCGACTACAGGCCTCCACGCTGAGTCCACAGGCCCTGACCACCCGACTACAGGCCTCCACGCTATGTCCACAGGCCCTGACCACCCAACTGCAGGCCTCCACGTCTGTTCACGCTCTCCGCCACGTCTCGGCCAGCAGAAAGGGAAACTGGGCAGAGACAGTCGCGACCCACACGGACGCTGACACACTAGCGCTGTTCTTGCCCGTTGGCCCTTGGAACTTGATAGCTTCTTTTTGAAAACTATTTACGTTCCCCCAAAGTGCGTGATGTGATTTCTTTACCGCACTGCAGTGACAACTGTGCGTCGTGATTTTATTACGCTTCTGTGACACATCTTCGCTCCGTTCCTTCCTGACATCACCTTCTTATGACATTGGCGCTGAAGAGGCGACCGAGGCGGGCCTTTATCAATCTTCCCGTCTGCCTGAATTTTTCTTCCCATAAGCTAATTCTCCCAATTGCTTTCCAATACTCTGGAACACTTTGCTCTCTGCCAGTCCATCTTTTTTCTCTGCAAACACAGTTGTGATTCACTGGGAAACAACCTACTAGTCTTGAAAATCAAGTTTAACTGCGCCAGCATCACGTTCAAATAGAATCAGACCATAAAATCCAGTATGGAACCAACAGCAAGCCCAGCCCTGCGCGCCGTCATGTACAAGCGCTTTGCTATGTAAACGTGAGCCTGTCCCACGGCGCGGCTTGAGGGACGCAGCCCTGGTGTTTACACCGCACCAAAGCCGCTTCCCTCAAGGCAGGCGTGAAGTTCATGTACAGCCTGAAGTGAAACACTGATTCTGAAATTTTTTCATTCATCTGGGAGTTCATTAGCAAACAGCTAAGGGCTGATGGTTACTCGCTGCCAATGTATTAACTCATTTTTACTGCAACTGGCTAAGGAAAAGCTTTATTTTAGCTCTGGGCAATTACATGCAGACCACGAAGATTGACTGGTTAAAACGGCCCTGGAAATGTTATGCTTAAGGACAAACAGTAAGACTGCTTTAATCCAGTAACACGATACCCACACTCGCTTTCCTGCAGAAACACACACCACGCGCAGAGAAATACTTAGAAGGAAGCCATGTTTCCTGCCACAGTCTCAACTACCTGCAGTCAGCCGCCGAGAATGAGGCCCTGAGCAATCCACATGCGGCCAGCGACAGATCACGGCGGAACCCTGACTCTCGGGCCTCACCCTTACAGCCGACCAACAGGCCGCAAGCTCACGATGTCTCTCCTCACACTTCTGAGTGTTTCCTGCAGAGAAACCGTGTGCCATGAAAGCGGCAATGACCAGTCCAGCTGCTCTGCTGGTTCCAGACGCAACTCTCAGGCCCCGACTCAGGCTGCTGAAGACAATCGCCTCCATGTTTTCCGGATGCCTCCTGAAGCGCGAGCGCCTGCCTGCGGCCACCTGGATGCCACAGGCCTGACACCCCCACCAGCACCGCCCGGGCAGAGTCCAGACCCCAGCGACCCCCTCGGCCACAGTGCTGGTCCCACAGCAGTGGCACTTCCAAGGCAAAAACAGGGCAAGACACCAGCGGCACCTGGGGCCCAACCCTGAGAGGCTCAGCTCTCTCCCAGGGGCGTCTGGGCCTGGAGTCTGCCACAGCCCTAAGGAAAGGAGGCGGGGAGGGCAGCTGGTCTTGGCCGATGTGGCCATCCAGACATGCCTGAAACCGTCACCACATGCAGCAGAGGCACCAACCACAAGAAGTCAAACACAAGGGAGACAGAAAACACGTTGCCAGTGTGGTTGGAAAAGACGTGAAGAAACACTCTGCAGCCCAGATCCTCAGGGAGAGGCAAGTCAAGACCAGGAGACGTCACGAGGACCCTAATTCACTGCTGGTGGGATGTCGATGGGCCACTTTTCTAGGAAATCAATACGGACAGAACTAAACAAAAATCTAGGACTTGAGCTTCCATCTGACCAGCAACAGCCTTCCTTGGAATATACCCCAAGGCCCCAAACAAACGGAGAAAAGACATCTCACCCCTCGTCCCTGGCAGCACTGTCCACAACAGCCAAAACCTAGAGACAACCCAAGTGTCGGAGAACAGATGCCTGGATAAACAAACTATGGCACATACTGCACAGTGGAATATTACTCAGCCATAAGCAAAGACAAGGCCATGAAATTTGCTGCCCGTGGAGGGACCTGGTGAGTGTCATGCTGGGCGAAGCCAGTCAGAGGAAGAGCGACCAAACCAGAATGATCTCTCTCATGTGTGGGATATAAGATGGAAACAGAACAGGAACAGGTCACCTGAGGAGGAAGGGACGGTGGGTGAAAAGCAAACAGGGCCACTGGTGGAGGAGAGTGGACACTGCAGGGGTGCGGGGTGACGTGCAGGGGCTGAAGCCCCCGGCACTAACAGGAATTTCACGGTGACTACATGTTTTATTGATTTTCTATGTGGCTATGAAAACAAGAAAGACAAAGTAACTGCTTGTACGGAATGAAGCTGTTAAAGCCTACTTCTAAAATCACATTTTCACTTCCTAACTTTGTCCTGCCAGGTTTCTCAGAGCTGTGAGATGCTCGAAGCCTCTGCCCTCTCGCTACACAGCCTGCTCCAGGCCACTCGAGACACTCGGCAGGACAATGTCCAGGAAATGGCTCCCCAGGAGCGGAGACCTTCCCAAATGTGATTCTAACTGATCTAAACAATCCTACTATGAATAAAGTATCCCTTCCACCCCAGAGGGACAGCCAGAGGCAGGGCCTCCACAGCTGACCAAAGACACTTCCAGAATTGTCTACCTGCTCAAAGAAGGGGAGGGAGGGAGGGGAGGGGAAACCCCCGGGCCCATCACCCCACAAGGTACCAGAGAGGACTTCCGAGACTGTGGGGTACACGAGCCGGCAGAAGGACCACTCAGCCCGCCCATCGTGGCTCATGTGCCCACTGCCCAGTTCCGCTGCCCGACAGAGGCACAGAGCTGCTCCAAGCGGGGGCCACCAGAGGCCCTGAAGGGGAAGGGGAGGGAAAGTCCCGGCAGATCTGGGTGATCGGAGCCAGAATTCATTGTGAAGCCTCATCTTCAGACTCAGCTTTTCGTGACCTCACAGGTCCTTTGCGAAGCATGGGAAGAACTGAGTTGAGCTGGGACTGGGGGCTCCTGGACAGGCAGCCGTCGCGGCACGAGAACACGCAATTTCCTTGCGCCAACTCCAATCAATCCTGCAGTGAGCGACAGGGCAGTCTCAGCAGCACCAGCAAAAGGCACGTACTGCTTAATCACGCAGCTGACACAGAGAGCAGCAGCCGACCCGGGAGCCCAGGACTGCAGGCCAGGGGACTGAAGGACAGGCCAGTGTGGATGGGTGTCGGTGGACGCCGCTGACCCTGAGCAAGCCGCCCTCACACATGCCCGCTGACCCTGAGCGAGCAGCCCTCACAGACGCCCGCTGACCCTGAGAGCGGGAGCCGTCACACAGACGCCAGCTGACCCTGAGCGGGCCGCCCTCACACACGCCCGCTGACCCTGAGCGAGCCGCCCTCACAGACACCCACTGACCCTGAACGGGCCGCCCTCACACATGCCCGCTGACCCTGAGCGGCCGCCCTCACACACGCCCGCTGACCCTGAACGGGCCGCCCTCACACATGCCCGCTGACCCTGAGCGGGCCGCCCTCCCACCACGCCGCTGACCCTGAACGGGCCGCCCTCACACATGCCCGCTGACCCTGAGCAGGCCGCCCTCACAGACGCCGCTGACCCTGAGCGGGCCGCCCTCTACAGACGCCCGCTGACCCTGAGCGGGCCGCCCTCACCTACGCCCGCTGACCTGAGCGGGCCGCCCTCACACGCCCACTGACCCTGAGCGAGCCGCCCTCACACACGCCCGCTGACCCTGAGCGGGCCGCCCTCACACACGCCCGCTGACCCTGAGCGGGCTGCCCTCCCTACAGCGCCCACTGACCCTGAGCGGGCCGCCCTCACTGACGCCCGCTGACCCTGAGCGGGCCGCCCCTCACACCGCCCGCTGACCCTGAGCAGGCGCCCTCACAGATGCCCACTGACCCTGAGCGGGCCGCCCTCACAGACGCCCGCTGACCCTGAGCGGGCTGCCCTCACAGACGCCGCTGACCCTGAGCGGGCCGCCCTCACACACGCCCGCTGACCCTGAGCGGGCCTCCCTCACACGCCCGCTGACCCTGAGCGGGCCGTCCACTACAGATGCCCGCTGACCCTGAGCGGGCGCCTCCACAGACACCCGCTGACCCTGAACGGGCCGCCTCACAGACACCCGCTGACCCTGAGCGGGCCGCCCTCACTGAGCGCCCGCTGACCCTGAGCGGGCCGCCCTCACAGGCGCCCGCTGACCCTGAGCGGGCTGCCCTCACACACGCCCGCTGACCCTGAACGGGCCGCCCTCACAGACACCCGCTGACCCTGAGCGGCCGCCCTCATACACGCCCGCTGACCCTGAACGGGCCGCCCTCACAGACACCGCTGACCCTGAGCGGGCCGCCTCACACACGACCGCTGACCCTGAACGGGCCGCCCTCACAGACGCCCACTGACCCTGAGCGAGCCGCCCTCACACACGCCCACTGACCCTGAGCGGGCCGCCCTCACAGACGCCCGCTGACCCTGAACGGGCCGCCCTCAGATATGCTCGTTGCAAACAAGCACCTGGGAATCGGTCACTGCCACACCCAGCTCGTTTCCAACCCCATCTCGCCCCACTGCCCCTCAGTCTGCAAGAGCCAGCAGGAAAAGCTCTGGGCCTCAGAAGGCAGCAGGCCCCAGGCTGCTCTGCCGGCCCCCTCACCGCGCGCGGCTCCTGGGGTCCCCTTCATGAACAGCATGCAGGGGCGGCGTCGCGTCAGTCTCTTCAGGCGCAGGTTCAGGTCCTCCCTTGGGGTGCTCGTCACTGCCCTGCGGGAAGGAGCCGCTGGCCGCGTGCCGTTCCACCTTTTTCGCCAACTTCGGGTGCGTGGGCACCGTCTAACTGGTCGATTTTCTGTGAATTCTGAAGCAGAGAGAGCGGAGACGGTAGGGCTCCCCTGCAGCTCACAGCTCGACTGCTGGCACGAGCCCAGAGGCCCAGCCCCCTTTGACAGGACCAGTCCACTCAAACGGTCTTTTCTCACAATGACCTACGACAGGTGGGGACGCCCACCCAGAGCAGAGTGAGGGTCACTTGGCGCTAGTCGGTCTAGTCAGGGTGGGAAGCGCCCAGCGCACCTGGGACACTTCGGACGCCTACGCGCTCTCTGGACCACGAAGATGCCCGGGAACCGCAGAAGCGAGCACGCGCCCATCCTACAGAGCCACTATCCAAAGTAGGTGGCAGACACAGGCCTCGGCAGCCGGCCTCTGGCCCACTCTGGGAAGTTGTCAAGCGACAGCCAGGCATTGGGGCTGTTCTCAAAGAGGCTGAGAGGCCCCAGGCAGCTCTGCCGGGGGACCAGCAAAGGAGACCCCCACAGCCCACAGGGAACCACCAGGGCCCATGCCCAGGACAGACCCCACAGCCCATAGGGCCCCCGCCCAGGACACACAGACCCCACAGCCCACAGGAACCACCAGGGCCCATGCCCAGGACAGACCCCACTGCCCACAGGGCCCATGCCCACGCCCACGACACAGACCCCACAGCCCACAGGAACCACCAGGGCCCACACCCACGACACAGACCCCCACAGCCCACGGCCCACGCCCAGGACAGACCCCACGGCCCACAGGGCCCAAGCCCAGAACACACAGACCCCACAGCCGATGGGGCTCGGGCGACTATGCCCCTTGAAGTCAGACTTGCCTTACCTTAAAAAAACAGGAAGGTGGGGACAGAACTAATTCCATATTTCTCAGATACTTCAGGACAGCTTCAGCCTCCAACTTGAAAATAAAATAATTAGAACCTGATTAGAAAAAGGCATTCCCTCCTCCGGCATGCAGATCAGCTCCCTGCAGCAGGCGCTGCGAGGCCAGCCTCTCTCTTAGTCTCGGACACATTTACATTTAAATGAGGCTCACTGGGCCGCCAGGTCCTCCCAGTCTGCGGTGTCCAAACAGGTTCAGAGGTTTTTATTTTGTTGCACATTTCAAAAGATGCCCGGAGGCTGTGAATAAAATTTTTGGTGCACTAGTGACCTAGTAAATTTTCAATCATATGCAGCTACTACTATATTGAAATCCATAAATCACTGACCCCAGTTATGTCATGATTACAGTGCTTATTTCTGCCCACAGCGATTCGTGCTGTTTGCTCTATTGACTAATTCCGAGAGGCAGTCTATCATGACTGACAGCTCCAGCCCTCTGCAAATTATGAAGCAAAAGGGGAATTTCTCCAATAAGCGATTGATGGCTGATGAATTTTACTTTTAACTCCCCCGAGGCTGCTGGCCACTGAATGGATGCTGGGCAGTGACCTGCATGGGCAGTGTGTTCCCTCCGACAGCTGGCCGGCCACGGGACACGGGAAGCTGCTGGCAGACACCAAGCCTATGGAAGTGCGTGACTCTGAACAACGGCAGGGCTAGTCAGTGCGCGTTTATGAACATGCGCTCGAGAAACAAGGGTCTTTCCCTCGCAGGACTGGCAATTTAATATGAACTTTTTAAAACCAATACAACATATTCACATAATACCTCTAGGAAATAAAATTTATTGATGAATTATATTGTTCAAAGTTTTTAAATAGATACAGCCTTCTTCCAAGAGTGAAAAATTCCCACTGGGCCCGAATCCTATTTCCTCTCACATAAGGCCCACTCCTAGAGCCACACCCAGCCCCAGCGTGGGGCGGCCATTTGTCTCTGGTATGGCTGCATTCTCTTTAGGAACTCTTCCTCTAAGAGCAGTTTCATTATTTCCATTTTCAAAATGTATTTAAAACTCCGGGTTTTAAATCAGCATCGACCAACAGCAGAGGGAGGGACAAAAGCGAGAAGAGCCGAGGGTCGGGCCCTGGAGCTGCAACAAAGACCATCCATTTCCCTTGTCTCACCTCACAGCGAGGAAGACCCGACACAGTGGACAGCCGACCACACAGCGTCCACCGCTGACAGAAATGGCCCCGGAGTGTGGCCCGGAACCATGCTGCAGGAGGGGCTGCCCAGCTCCTGCCCACAGCCCGACCGGGGCAGCGAGGAGATCAGGAGGGCAGAGGACACCAGGAAGCACTGACATGATCCAGAATACAGAAAGGAAGAGGACAAATATGAAAAAATGGATCTGGC